>CM038682.1:686348806-686588806 GCA_021605205.1 Aegilops longissima
AACTGGGCTACATTTCTTTTCAATTTCCATTCAAGAGTTTCTATCTGCTTCACGCCCTTTTCTTGAGACCTCAAACATGAGGACAAATTACTTCTCTTAGGAACACATACAAGAAAAAGGATAACGGTAGCCCTCCCATTAACTACTTCATTTTCATTTATGAATTTCATAGTAATAGAAATCCATGTCCTACCGAGACAGAATTTAGAACTTGCTATCCTCTTGCCTAATAGGCAAAGATTGACCTCTGTAGAAAGACTGATTCATTCGGATCGATATGAGGACAAAACTCCGTTGCATTGCCAGAATCCATGTTCCATATTTGAAGCGGGTTGACCTCTGTGCTTCTCTCATGGTACAATCCAATTCCTGCTGAGCCCCCTTTCTTCTCGGTCCACAGAGAAAAAAATGTAGGACTGGTGCCGACAGTTCATCACGGAAGAAAGAACTCACAGAGCCGGGATCGGTAACTAATAATACTACTAACTAATACTAATATATAGAAATAGATATATAGAAATAGAAATGAACTAATATATAGATAATCAAAATTGAAAAGAACTGTCTTCTCTGTATACTTTCCCCGTTCTATTGCTACCGCGGGTCTTATGCAATCGATCAGATCATATAGATATCCCTTCAACACAACATAGGTCATCGAAAAGATCTCGGACGACTCACCAAAGCATGAAAGCCAGTTAGAAAATGGATTCCTATTTGAAGAGTGCCTAACCGCATGGATAAGCTCACATTAACCCGTCAATTTTGGATCCAATTCGGGATTTTTCTTGGGAAGTTTCGGGAAGAAATTGGAATGGAATAATATGGATTCATACAGAGGAAAAGGTTCTCTATTGATGCAAACGCTGTACCTAGAGGATAGGGATAGAGGAAGAGGGAAAAATTGAAATGAAATAAATAAAGAATAAAGCAAAAAAAATAAGTCGAAGATAGAAGATCCCAGATTCCAAATGAAGAAATGGAAACTCGAAAAGGATCCTTCTGATTCTCAAAGAATGAGGGGCAAGGGAATTCATACCGAGAAAGATTTCTTCTTATTATAAGACGTGATTTGATCTGCATATGTTTGGTAAAAGAACAATCTTCTCCTTTAATCGTATCATAAATGGAAAGTGTTCAATTAGAACATGAAAACATGACTCAATTGGTCTTAGTTAGTCTTCGGGACGGAGTGGAAGAAGGGCGGAGACTCTCGAACGAGGAAAACGATCCCTTCGAAAGAATTGACCGAGGAGCCGTATGAGGTGAAAATCTCATGTATGGTTCGTAAAGGGACAGTAAGGGTGACTTATCCGTCGACTTTTCCACTATCAACCCCAAAAACCCAACTCGCCTTACGTAAAGTTGCCAGAGTACGATTAACCTCTGGATTTGAAATCACCGCTTATATACCTGGTATTGGCCATAATTTACAAGAACATTCTGTAGTATTAGTAAGAGGAGGAAGGCTTAAGGATTTACCCGGTGTGAGATATCGCATTATTCGAGGAACCCTAGATGTTGTCGCAGTAAAGAATCGTCAACAAGGGTGTTCTAGTGCGTTGTAGATTCTTATCCAAGACTTGTATCATTTGATGATGCCATGTGAATCGCTAGAAACATGTGAAGTGTATGGCTAACCCAATAACGAAAGTTTCGTAAGGGGACTGGAGCAGGCTACCATGACATAAAATATCCTCTTTCTAAAGAGATTCGATTCGGAACTCTTATATGTCCAAGGTCAATATGGAAATTCTTTCAGAGGTTTTCCCTTACTTTGTCCGTGCCAACAAACAATTCGAAATACCTCGACTTTTTCAGAACAGGTCCGAGTCAAATAGCAATGATTCAAGCACTTTTTTTCCATTACACTATTTCGAAAACCTAAGGACTCGATCATATGGATATGGAAAATACAGATTTCGATCCTAGCGGAAAAGGAGGAAACAGATACTCAATTTAGTGAGTAAACAGAATTCCATACTCGATCTCATAGATCCCTATAGAATTCTGTGGAAAGCCGATTCGATGAAAGTCGATATACGGCTTGGAGGAGATCTTTCCTATCTTCGAGATCCACCCTACAATATGGGGTCAAAAAGCAAAACAAATAAGTGATTTTAGCCCTTATAAAAAGAAAACGGATTCTTGAACCTCTTTCACGCTCATGTCACGTCGAGGTACTGCCGAAAAAAGAACTGCAAAATCTGATCCAATTTTTCGTAATCGATTAGTTAACATGGTGGTTAACCGTATTATGAAAGACGGAAAAAATCATTGGCTTATCAAATTTCTATCGAGCCGTGAAAAGATTCAACAAAAGACGTAAACAAATCAACTATTGGTTTTACGTCAAGCAATACGTGAGTAACTCCCAATATAGGAGTAAAAACAAGACGTAATAAAAAAGGATCGACGCGGAAAGTTCCGATTGAAATAGGATCTAAACAAGGAAGAGCACTTGCCATTCGTTGGTTATTAGAAGCATCCCAAAAGCGTCCGGGTCGAAATATGGCTTTCAAATTAAGTTCCGAATTAGTAGATGCTGCCAAAGGGAGTGGGGGTGCCATACGCAAAAAGGAAGCGACTCATAGAATGGCAGAGGCAAATAGAGCTCTTGCACATTTTCGTTAATCCATGAACAGAATCTATGTATGTAGACACATGGATGCGTACATCTCGATCAGAAAAGAATCAATAGAAGGAGAATCGGACGATATCTTTCTCGAAACAAACAAAAAGGAAAAGAAAGAGAAAACATAAATCATGATCAACTAAACCCTCTCGAGGGCTTGCTTAAGAATAAGAAAGACGAATCTTATGGAAATAGCATGGAATAAGGTTTGATCCTATTCATGGGGATTCCGTAAATATCCCATTTCAAAAATCGAAACAATCGGGACTTTTCGGAGATTGGATGCGTTACTAATTCATGATCCGCATGTACAGAATGAAAACTTCATTCTCGATTCTACGAGAATTTTTATGAAAGCGTTTCATTTGCTTCTCTTCAATGGAAGTTTCATTTTCCCAGAATGTATCCTAATTTTTGGCCTAATTCTTCTTCTGATGATCGATTCAACCTCTGATCAAAAAGATAGACCTTGGTTCTATTTCATCTCTTCAACAAGTTTAGTAATAAGCATAACGGCCCTATTGTTCCGATGGAGAGAAGAACCTATAATTAGCTTTTCGAAATTTCCAAACTAACAATTTCAACGAAATCTTTCAATTTCTCATTTTATTATGTTCAACTTTATGTATTCCTCTATCCGTAGAGTACATTGAATGTACAAAATGGCTATAACAAAGTTTCATTATTCGTATTAACAACTACTCTAGGGGAATGTTTTTATGTGGTGCTAACGATTTAATAACTATCTTTGTAGCTCCGTAATGTTTCAGTTTATGTTTGTACCTATTGTCCGGATATACCAAGAGAGATCTACGGTCTAATGAGGCTACTATGAAATATTTACTCATGGGTGGGGCAAGCTCTTCTATTCTCGTTAATGGTTTCTCTTGGCTATATGGTTCATTTGGGGTGGGGGATTGAGCTTCAAGAAATTGTGAACGGTCTTATCAATACACAAATGTATTACTCCCAGAATTTCAATTACACTTATATCCATCACCGTAGGACTTGGGTTTAAGCTTTCCCACCCCTTTTCATCAATGGACTCGACGCTCACGAAGGAGTGTGGTTCATTCGACAAATTCCTACCTCTATATCTATCTCCGAGGTGTTTGGGTTTTGCAAAACTCCATAGACATGCGTAAGAGAAATGCTATCCCCACTCGACCAAGATATAACTTTTACCAAAAGTTTATTGTGATCTTTTGTTCAAATAACAATTAAGGTGAAGTAGGGTTAGGAACAATGAATCTCTTTATGATAAATGATCCATTTTGCAAGTTCGTTATTACGGGTAGTTCCCAAAGAATCGGACTAATGACGTATACAATGCTTGAATTATCGATGTAGATGCTACATAGTGGGTTCTCATCCTTCAGAGACTACGAGTGTAATAGGAGCATCCGTTGACAAAAGGATCACCCTAAGATGATCATCTCATGGCTATTGGGAACGTATCAAATCAGATGGTTCTATTTCTCAACCTTTCTGACTTGCTTGCATTGTATTATTTGGTCTACGTACCGGAACTGATAACATTCGAGATTATGCAGGATTATACACCAAAGATCCTTTTTTGGCTCTCTCTTTAGCCCTATGTCTCTTATCCCTAGGAGGCCTTCCTCCACTAGCAGGTTTCTTCGGAAAACTCTATCTATTCTGGTGTGGATGGCAAGCAGGCCTATATTTCTTGGTTTCAATAGGACTCCTTACGAGCGTTCTTTCTATCTACTATTATCTAAAAATAATCAAGTTACTAATGACTGGACGAAACCAAGAAATAACCCCTTATGTGCGAAATTATAGAAGATCCCCTTTAAGATCAAACAATTCCATCGAATTGAGTATGACTATATGTGTGATAGCATCTACTATACCAGGAATATCAATGAACCCCATTCTTGCAATTGCTCAGATACCCTCTTTAGCTGCTAGGTCTATTTCTTAGTTTAAGATCCTCTTACTAACTGGAATAAAAGAATTAGTAGATCTTTTCCGCCCAAAATGGGAATGGGCGCTAGGGTTATGAACTTATAATCATGGAATCGGCTCGATCATCGATTATAAGTTCATTCCATACCGAACTGCACTGTGCACATTCTTATTATGAGAAGGGGTCATTCGAGCCTATGGAAATAGGATACTGCTTTACATAGAAATCCCTACGCCCTTACATTCTATTTAGGATTAGGAATAGGTGTAATCAGACCTGCTTTTGACATATCTATCATATTCTTATTTGGGTACCATATGCACCTCTTTGGGCTTCTATTGAATCGAGAAACTGGATTGTACATCTTTCATCTTTTGATTTTGATATCGATTTTGATACATATAAGGTGTCCTACGGATAATGCAAATCGAAGCTATTTGATGTCCGACTCAGCCTATATGACCGAATCGATCGAAATACTCCAAGACTCCACCTTTGTCATATATTCCATATATCACATTAGATGATATCATATTCATGGAATACGATTCACTTTCAAGATGCCTTGATGGTCAAATGGTAGACACGCGAGACTCAAAATCTCGTCTTCAAGAGCGTGGAGGTTCGAGTCCTCTTCAAGGCATAATATGGAGAATGCTCATTCAATGAGCATTCCCGTAGAAGTATTCCGAAATCTGGGCCCGGCGCTCTCCTCTATCTTCCGAGGTCCTTAACCATCTCCCCGAGAAAAGTAGACAAGAAAAGCCAAAATAGACTAAATATATATAGCCCGAACGATCCTAAAATCCCTCAAGTAGATAATAAAGAACCCAAAGCAGATGGTATCCCACCGCAAGGGTGGTCTTAAGAATCCAAAAGAGGTTGCTCGTAAGAGATAGATGTATCCCAACCTCTATTGCTCTCGCAGAAAGACTTTTTTACGCGACAGAAAAAGTGACTACGAATTCCCTTTTGTTTGCGAATCCCTGTTTGTATCCTTTGAGCGCACGCCCATTAAGTAGCGATCAAATCAAGGAAATCGATCAAACGATCCCCGTACAGCCCAAATCATGATCTTCACCAACTTGATTTGGTTCTCTCGCAAAATCGCGAGTTGCGTAGATGAGAACCATGAAAAGCAAGATCTCAAATAAGAAAACAGAAACCGAGGAAGAGGAAACCACAAGAGTGAAGACTAGTAGAGTCTCGCTCTTTTGTCATTCTTTGCTCCTTTTCACTCAATGATTCCTTCAAATTTGCCGACCAAAAATTCTATATGTCTATTCTATCTATGATATTTCTATATGATATCTAATATTACATCCGATTTGTCAAAGGATTGATTGGTGACTTACCCATTCAAAGACTTTGGCAATCGGATGTTCCAAAACGGTACTATCGGATCGGGTGAATTAGAGAATAGACAGAGGTCCGCTGGCATTTCAGCCTTTCCTCTCCTTTCGTGGCCTATCCGAAGAGAATCCAGTACCTCTTGGTCCTGAATATCGAATAGGACGAACGAACCGCCTCCGCGGATATCTTTGCTTCGAAAAACCCCGCAATCAAATAGATTGTCCCAAGGGCGCCATATTCTAGGAGCCAAAGTTATGCTATTGAAAATTCGCCCTCTAGCAGTTCCGGTTTGAGCATTCCGCTGCCTTTTCAAACTCCACTTCTTTTCATATAGCAATCAATGATCAAAGAGAGAACAATATCCATTTCAAAACATTTCTAACAGATTCCTTAGTTCGACCGACGAAGTAATGTCACTCGACTATTATCAACCTGACCGCAATCTTTTTCTGCGGTAGGATTGCACCAGAGCACCTTCTACTTCTAATAGGCCATGAAATATAGATAGAGAAGAATCATTCGAGCGAGTACATAAGAAGCGATCCACTTTTTTTCATCGGTTCCAGGGGAAGACCAAAGATCTTGCGCGGCAGGTCCGCCAGAAAAACTCAAAAGAGAAAGAAGTCTCGTTAATCTCTTCATGCTCGCTCCAAGTTCAAGTACCTTTTGGCCAAAGAAAACCCGCTTCGACACGATTGCCTCTTTATCTTTATATAGATAGATTCTATGGGGTTATTACTTAGTAAGTCTATTTTGTACAAGAGCCCCTCCTATCTGATAGAAAAGGGTCCCATGATCCCGAGCCGATCTTACCTTGGCTCGCAAACCCCAAGTTTGTCTATGAAGAGCTAATCTAATTGTATTTTTTTCTAGAATGGATTTCTTATGTGGAATACTATTGGATAGGGCTTCGTTGCTAAGTGCTACAAGATCTAGTGCACTGGAACTCGTGGTTATGGACCCGAATCCTTTAGTATGGAACATTGTCTTTTCCAAGTAAAAACCCCTAATATATGAAAGAATGAAAAGGTGCTTTCGTTCTTGTGGAATAAGAAGCCCTCGTACCTTAATGAAAGGAAAATCGTAATTTTGCGTTAGGTATTTGACCAAATAGGATCGCCCAGTTCCTCTGTAACCTATCACTAAAATACCCGATAGGGCTAAGCGAACGAAAAGGGTTTTCCATGAGATGGTAAATGAAAACGATTAGTCCCACACGAGGTTTGGGAATAAGTGATTGTCTAATAATGAGCAAGGAATATACGTTTTTCGCTAAAGAGGATCTATTAAACTCATAATTCATTAGATCCTTGTTATCAATGCCAACTAGGTATCATAAGTAAATGGATCCCGTTGTTCAATCCTTTGATAACCAAGGTCATTCTTTGCTAAATAGAAATGATCACTATGAGTCGACTCAATAGAATTGGATCCATTCCAAATAGCGAGAATTAGGATTCTTGATCCCTCTCAATCTCTCTTTCAATTCGAGGATCCAGAGTTGTTTTCATAGTCATCTCCTAATATTTGCCATCTCGGAATATTTTCAATTTCATTTTCTATGATATGTCTTTCTATATGAAAATTGGTTATTTACGATGTACGATGATCCTGTTAAGCATCCATGGCAGAATGGTTAAAGCGCCTAACTCATAATTGGTAAATTTATGGTTCAATTCTGCTGGATGCACACGAACGGAACATTCCATAAGTCTATTGAACTGGCTCTCTATCCATGGAATCTCATCCATCATCCATACATAATCTAATTGGTATGGTATATTCATACCATAACATAAGAACAATAAGAACTCGAATTTTTATCGACATCGAACTCGAGCATAGGAGGGAAAGTCGATTTATGGATGGAATCAAATACGCAGATTTACAGAAAAAGTCTTCGCTTATTGGGAAAGAATCAATATAATTTTAATGTCCAATCGGGACTCACTAAGACAGAAATAAAGCATTGGGTCGAACTCTTCTTTGGTGTTAAGGTGGTAGCTGTGAATAGCCATCGACTACCGGAAAAGGTAGAAGAATAGGACCTATTCGGGCCATACAATGCATTACGACGTATGATCATTACCCTTCAACCGGTTATTCTATTCCACTTCTAGATAGAGAAAAAACTAAAGGAGAATACTTAATAATACGGCAAAACATTTATACAAAACACCTATCCCGAGCACACGCAAGGGAACCGTGAGACAAGCAAGTGAAATCCAATCCACTAAATAATTTGATCCATGGACGGCACCGTTGTGGTAAAGGTCGAATTCCAGAGGAATCATTACCGCAAGGCATAGAGGGGAGGTCATAAGCGCCTATACCGTAAAATAGATTTTCGACGGAATCAAAAGACATATCTGGTAGAATCGTAACCATAGAATACGACCCTAATCGAAATGCATACATTTGTCTCATACACTATGGGGATGGTGAGAAGAGATATATTTTACATCCCGTAGGGGCTATAATTGGAGATACTATTGTTTCGGTACAAAAGTTCCTATATCAATGGGAAATGCCCTACCTTTGAGTGCGGTTTGAACTATTGATTTACGTAATTGAAGTAACCAATTAGGTTTACGACAAAACCTAGAAATCGATCATCGATCCAATTTTACTACCTCTACGGATAGACCTCAACAGAAAACTGTTGAGTAACGGCAGCAAGTGATTGAGTTCAGTAGTTCCTCATAGAAAATTATTGGCTCTAGAGATATGGTAATATGGAGAAGACAAAATTGTTTGAAGCACGCACAGAACCGGAAGCGCCCTTTGTTTCAAAGAGAGGAGGACGGGTTATTCAGATTTAATTTGATGGTCAGAGGCAAATTGAAAGCTAAGCAGTGGTAATTAAGACCCCCGGGGGAAAATAGGGATGTCTCCTATGTTACCCATAATATGTGGAAGTATCGACGTAATTTCATAGAGTCATTCGATCTGAATGCTACATGAAGAACATAAGCCAGATGACGGAACGCAGAGACCTAGGATGTAGAAGATCATAGCATGAGCGATTCGGCAGATTTGGATTCCTTTCCTATATATCCACTCATGTGGTACTTCATCATATGATTCATATAAGATCCATCTGTCTAGAGATCGTCATATACATCTAGAAAGCCGTATGCTTTGGAAGAAGCTTGTACAGTTTGGGAAGGGGTTTTTTAAGAGAAAAGAAGAATCTACTTCAACCGATATGCCCTTAGGCACGGCCATGCATAACATAGAAATCACACGTGGAAGGGGTGGGCAATTAGCTAGAGCAGCAGGTGCTGTAGCGAAACTCATTGCAAAAGAGGGTAAATCGGACACTTTAAGATTACCATCCTGGGAGGTCCGCTTAGTATCCCAAAATGCTTTGCAACAATGGACAAGTGGGTAATGTTGGGGTGAACCAAAAAGTTTGGGTAGAGCCGGATCTAAGTGTTGGCTAGGTAAACGCCCATAGTAAGAGGGGTAGTTATGAACCTGTGGACCACCCCCATGGGGGGCGGTGAAGGAAAGCTCCCATTGGTAGAACAAAACCCACAACCCCTTGGGGTTATCCTGCGCTTGGAGGAAGAACTAGGAAAAGGAAAAATATAGCGATAGTTTTATTCTTCGTCATTGTAAGTAAATACGTAACTAGGAATATGGAAAATTGCATTTTGGAATTTGCAATAATGCGATGGGCTTAACGACGGAATTGAACTCAGCGCATGGTGGATTCACAATCCACTTCCTTGATCCACTTGGCTACATCCGCCCTTATCCAGCTAAAGGATTTTTTTCTTTTTCCATTGATCATTATTCAATTTATTCTGACCTCCGTATTGATCGAGATATTGGACATAGAATGCCACTCTTTAAAAAGGAAAAAAAAAAGGAGTAATCAGCTGTGACACGAAAAAAAAACGAATCCTTTTGTAGCTCATCATTTATTGGCAAAGATAGAAAAGGTCAATATGAAGGAGGAGAAATAAACAATAGTAACGTGGTCCCGGGCATCTAGCATTCTACCCACAATGGTTGGCCATACAATCGCGATTCATAATGGAAAGGAACATATACCTATTTACATAACAAATCCTATGGTAGGTCGCAAATTGGGGGAATTCGTGCCTACTCGGCATTTCACGAGTTATGAAAATGCAAGAAAGGATACTAAATCTCGCCGTTAACTAAATTCTGAATAGAAAGATTAAGAAGAAGAAAAGATTCAATAAAACAGAAATACCCAATATCTTGCTAGAACAAGATATTGGGTATTTCTATCTTTCTTTCTTCAAAAATCTTATATGTTAGCGTAAAAACCTTATCCATTAATAGATGGAACTTCAACAGCAGCTAAGTCTAGGGGGAAGTTGTGAGCATTACGTCCGTGCATTACTTCCATACCAAGGTTAGCATGGTTGATGATATCAGCCCAAGTATTAATAACGCGACCTTGACTATCAACTACAGATTGGTTGAAACTGAAACCATTTAGGTTGAAAGCCATAGTACTAATACCTAAAGAAGTGAACCAGCTTCCTACTACAGGCCAAGTAGCCAAGAAGAAGTGTAAAGAACGAGAGTTGTTGAAACTAGCATATTGGAAGATTAATCGGCCAAAATAACCATGAGCAGCCACAATAATATAAGTTTCTTCCACTTGACCAAATTTGTAACCCTCATTAGCAGATTCATTTTCAGTAGTTTCCCTGATCAAACTAGAGGTTACCAAGGAACCATGCATAGCAATCGAATAGGAACCGCCAATACACCAGCTACACCTAACATGTGGAATGGATGCATAAGGATGTTGTGCTCTGCCGGAATACAATCATAAAGTTGAAAGTAAGAGATTCCTAAAGGCATACCATCGTAAAAGCTTCCTTGACCAATAGGGTAAATCAAGAAAACAGCAGTAGCAGCTGCAACAGGAGCTAAATATGCAACAACAATCCAAGGACACATACCCAGACGGAAAATAAGTTCCCACTCACGACCCATATAACAAGCTACACCAAGTAAGAAGTGTAGAACAATTAGCTCATAAGGACCACCATTGTATAACCACTCATCAATAGATGCAGCTTCCCAAATTGGGTAGAAGTGCAATCCGATCGCCGCAGAAGTAGGGATAATAGCACCAGAGATAATATTGTTTCCATAAAGTAAAGAACCAGAAACAGGCTCACGAATACCATCAATATCTACTGGAGGGGCAGCGATGAAGGCGATAATAAATACAGAAGTTGCGGTCAATAAGGTAGGGATCATCAAAGCACCGAACCATCCAATGTAAAGACGATTTTCAGTGCTAGTTATCCAGCTTCGAAGCGACCCCACAGGCTTGTACTTTCACGCCTCTAAAATTGCAGTCATGGTAAGATCTTGGTTTATTCAAATTGCAAGGACTCCCAAGCACACGATTAACTAGAATATAGATAATAGAAGGGTTGTTATTTAACAAGACAACATAGACTATATACCAATGTCAACCAAGTCAGCCCAAAGATTAGCTATCCATATAACTAAATTAACCAAACCAATAATTTTGTATTTGTAATGAAGTGAGTCAAAGTTAAAACTTTGATGGGTCTTTTCTATATGGGTTGCCCGGGACTCGAACCCGGAACTAGTCGGATGGAGTAGATAATTCTTCCTTGTTACAATAGAGAAAAATCCCTCCCCAAATCGTGCTTGCATTTTTCATTGCACACGACTTTCCCTATGTAGAAATAGCCAATTTCTATTCCAAAGAGGAAGTTCTACTAATTTTTTTAATTAGTAAGTTGATTCACGTATTTTTATTATAATAAAAGAACATTTCAGAATGAAAATAGAAAAGTTTTTTCTTGATCATTTATCAACCCTTTCCTGCTTTCTTAATTTCGCCTAATGATTAATTAAGAGGGTTGACCAGGTCATTGATACGATAATATCCAAATACCAAATACGCCAATGTGTGATCCACGTAAAGAAAAAGAGTTGTTTTGGTGAACATCAAAGAAAAAACTTGCTCTACTTCCATAAAAAATTCTTCTAAAAATGTCGAACCCAATCGTTGCATAAAAGTTCGTACCGTGCTTTTATGTTTACAAGCTAAAGTTCTAGCGCATTAAAGTCGAAGTATATACTTTAGTCGATACAAAGTCCATTTTTTTGAAGATCCACTATGATAATGAAAAAGATTTCTACATATCCGACCAAATCGATCAAGAATATCCCAATCTGATAAATCTGTCCAAATGGGTTTACTAATAGGATGCCCCGATCCAGTACAAAATTGAGCTTTTGATAAGTATCCTATGAGGAGAGTAGCGGGGACTATGGTATCGAATTTTTTCATTCGAGTATCTATTAGAAATGAATTCTCCAGCATTTGATTCCTTACTAACAAAGAACTTTTTGGTACACTTGAAAGGTACCCCATAAAATCGAAGCAAGAGTTTGCTAATTGGTTTATATGGATTCTTCGTTCTTTGAGTCCAAAACAGAAATAATATTGCCGAAATTGATAAGGTAGCATTTCCATTTCTTCTTCTTTAAAAAGTGCCTTTTGATGCAAGAATTGCCTTTCCTTGATATCGAACATAATGCATAAGAGGATCCATAAAGAACCATAGGGTTTTCCGAGAAAACCAAGGTACATTATCCCAAAATGTTCCATCTTCCTAGAAAAGTGGATTCGCTCGAGAAAAGTTCCGAAGATGCTAATAGTAAGCAAGAAGATTGTTTACGAAGAAACAACAAAAAAATTCATATTCGATACATAAGAGTTATATAGGAATCAAAATAGTCTTTTATTTTATTTTTGAAAAATAAAATGGATTTCATTGAAGTAATAAAACTATTCCAATTCGAATAATAGTTGAGAAAGAATCGCAATAAATGCAAAGATGGAACATCTTGGATACGGTATTGAAGGAGTTGAACCAGGATTTCCAAATGGATAGGATAGGGTATTTCTATATGTGATAGATAATCCAAATGCAAAAATTTGTCTTGTAAAAAGGGAAATATTGAATGAATAGAGCGTAAATTCTGAAACTTTGGTATTTCTTTCTCTTTCGGACAAAATAATTCCCGTAGCGAGAATGGGATTTCCACAACGATCGCAAACCCTTCAAGAAGTAGGAGGGGTTTAATCATGAATCCATTGATTCTTCTCTTTAATTCAAATTTATTACTTAAACCGCTTTTTTATTTGAATATGGGGGTGAGAAGAGATTATTTACTCTTTATTTCACAAGCGGGTATAGCGGATCCTGTATCCGTGTATCTGATACTGAGATATATCGAAAAGGAACTTGTATCTGATATCTTTCTAGAGGCTAATAAATCTTTTTTTATATGGCTATGTTCTATTTGTAGGAGTAAAATAAGGATTAGGCTGTGGAGAGATGGCTGAGTGGTTGATAGCTCTGGTCTTGAAAACCGGTATAGTTCTAGGAACTATCGAGGGTTCGAATCCCTCTCTCTCCTTTTGCTTATTGAATACGTTTGTTTCTTTCTTTCTTTTCTGTCCCTTATCTTTCTTTCATAAAAAGGAATGAATGGCTCGGCTAGATGGAATAACCGAGCTAGTACAGAAAAAAAGTAGAACAGGTATAAATAAGAAAATCTTAGTTAAGAGGGTTCATGTAAAGAACAGGTTCCAAACCACAATCGATTCCCTTTTCAAAACCTGCTGCGGCAGCTCGGGCTCTTCCTGCATGCCATAAATGGCCCACAAAAAATAAGAATCCTAGAACAAAATGAGAAGTTGATAACCAACTTCTAGGAGAGACATAATTAACTGCATTGATCTCGGTAGCTACGCCACCCACGGAATTTAAAGAGCTTAAAGGAGCGTCGTTCTTGCCAAGGTTGTATGTCTTTTTTCAACCTACTCAAGTCCAAACCGTTGGGGCCCCTTAGAGGTTCTAACCATGGAGCACGAAGGTCCCAAAAACGCATAGTTTCCTCCAAAGATAACCTCCCAGTTGGGGAACGACAGATATTTATTTAAACATGTGGGTCCTTGAGCGGATCCCACATTAGCTCCAAGACGCTGGTCTCTAACTAGAAAAGTAAATGCTTGAGCTTGAGAAGCTTACGGCGGTGGGTCCATAAAACTCACTCGGATAAGCTGTATTATTGAACCATACAAAACAACAAGCGATAAAACCAAAGACAAATAAAGCAGCTAAACTATAAGACAAGTAAGCTTCTCCAGACCATACAAATGCACGGCGAGCCCATGCGAAGGGTTTGGTTAAAATATGCCAAATTCCGCCAAATACACAAATAAAACCCAACCATACATGCCCACCAATTATATCTTCTAAATCATCTACACTAACAATCCACCTTTCTCCACCAAAAGGAGATTTTAGTAAATAACCAAATATAACACTGGGAATAAGGGTCAAATTGGTAATTTTTCTTACATGTCCCTCAGGGCCTGTATCATATACACCGCCAAAATAAAGAGCCTTGAGTACTAGAAGAAAAGCACCTAGACCTAACAAAATTAAGTGAATACCCAAAATTGTAGTCATTTTATTTCTATCTTTCCGACATAACCAAAGAATGGAAAAGATTCCTCAAGAGTCTCGGGTCCCGAGCGCGTGATAAATGCCACCAAGCCTAAGATCATGGAGGAAATTAGGTGAAGTACGCCAGATACAAAGTACGGAAAAGTATCTAGAACTTCCCCGGCCCTACTCCCCAACCTAGACTAGCTAAGTGTGGAAGTAAAATCAACCCTTGTTCATACATGGGCTTTTCGATACGAAATGGGCCACTTCAAATAGGTTCATTGTTCGCCCGAATCACGATTAATCCGCATGGGCTACATGAGCTCCAAGCAGTTTACGGACAAATTGATAAGTCCGCATTCCCAGCCCACCAAGCAAAGCCGGTGGTTTCTTGGTCACGACCAGCTAAAACGAAAGTTCCATTAAAGAGCGTTTCCACGTGGTAGAACCTCCTCGTGGAATATAAGATTTTCATGAGGCTGATCCTGAGCTGCCATCCAGCACGAATACCATCGCTTAAAAGAATATTTTTGGTGTAGAAAGTCTCAAATTCAGGATCTTCCGCTGCACGGATTTCCGGGAAACAGAGTCATAGGCACGTAAGTTCGTGAGCCAAGCCAACTACGCTAATAGCACTCATCCATAAATCGGTGACGGGTACAAATAGCATAAAGAAATGTAACCAACGTTTATTGGAAAAAGCAACACCAAAGATTTGGGACCAAAAGCGTTAGCAAGTGACCATGGAATAAGTTTCTTCACTTGAGTTGGATTAAAAGCACGGAAGGTATTTGCACCATCACCGTCCTCAAATAGAGTGTTTTCTACGGTCGCCCATGAATAGCGCATAGCGAGCCGCACCTAATACTCCGCAACTCCCATCATATGAAATGGGTTCAACGTCCAATTATGAAATCCTTGGAAGAAAAGGATGAATCGAAATATCATCGCTACACCAAAACTCGGCGCAAAAAGAACCAACCAGATTGCCCAAAGGATAAATAAGGAATATAGAAACAAAAACAGCAATTGGACCAGAGAATGAGATTGCATTATAAGGCCGCAATTGAACAGACCGAGCAAGTTCAAATTGGCGTAACATGAAACCTATTAGTGCAAAAGCCCCGTGGAGAGCTACAAAAGTCCATAGACCGCCTAATTGACACCAACGAGTAAACTCTCCTTGTGCTTCGGGCCCCCATAGTAGCAACAAAGAGTGTGCTAAACTATTGGCAGGGGTAGAAATTGCTGCGGTTAAGAAATTACAACCTTCCAAATAGGAACTAGCCAATCCATGGGTATACCAAGAAGTTACAAAAGTTGTCCACGTAAACCAACCCCCTAAAACGAAATAAGCACAAGGAAAGAGCAATAGGCCAGACCATCCTACAAAAGCAAGCGGTCCCTTCAGAATCAGGTCATCCATAGTTCAAATAGATCATTTTCTTCTTTAGGAATTCTACCAAGGGCTATAGTCATAGTGATCCTCCTATTCAATTACTTCAACCATTTCCGAGCACCTCATATCACTTTCCAAGGCATATGATAGTTTTATTATCTGTGGACGATTTCTTTGTCGTTCAATGCCCTTTTTCAATGGTCTCAAAGAGAGAAATTTCCCATTTTTATCTATGGAGTCACAGTCAGAACTGAGGTCGTGGTAAATCCATGAATTTGATTCGATTTGTTTTTCTTATACTATTTGTTTTTCTTATACTATAGAAATAGAAATAAATTGTTTTTTCTTATACTATAGAAAGAAATAAACCTTTGAATTCACCATTATTCCAAGACTCCTATTTCAAAGCCTATCTTTTAAGGGAAAAATGAAAATAAAAGTAACCCTTCTTTTCCCATTCCCTCTCTATTGCATGGGTGGAAGAACTAAAATAGTGGATTCCTATAAAAAAATGGACCTTCGAAATCCAATTTTAAGTGTAGCGGAAACGAGTTGCGATTTCTTCTTATTCCTATAGAACATCTAGTAACAAGAATATGAGATCGTAAATAGCGAAAAATTCTTGTCTTGCGCGGTCTAAGTCTAACGAAATAAAAAAATCGCTTATACAATTTCATCTACATCGAATTTATATATAAGAATAGCGGATAGAGGCATCATTAAAGGAGTCAGGTCTACTTACTTTATGCTTCTTTCCAATTTTATGGTGGATTTGATAAGAACCCTTTTTGCTTTCTTGATAAATAATCGACAAAAAAGTGTTTTTTATATAACCTGCTTGTTTTATTATAATTATAACAAGTCCTATATGGAAATGCCCGCTAAAGAGAAAATCTATTTGATTGTCTCTCGGCCAATATCGATTTTTAGAAAGAAAAAACAAGAATTTTCTTCTTTTTTTATTAACATTGAGAAAAAAGAATATAATTAAAATGGAACAGGCAATATAATTTTTATAGACTTTTGAAAGAAAAAAAGGGGTTTTTTTGCAACCGATATATCTTATTTCTTGCCTATATCATATCACGGAAACCTTTCGCTCTGGAACGTGGAGAGATGGCTGAGTGGACTAAAGCGGCGGATTGCTAATCCGTTGTACAATTTTTTTTGTACCGAGGGTTCGAATCCTTCTCTTTCCGCTCCCTTGGATTATTTGGGACTTTCGAATTGGAAAGAATTCTGATCCCCGGATTTTTCTCATAGATAAATGTACGAAACAAATCCAATAAGAAAAAAAACTGAATTTTTACTCCTCGCGTCCAGGATTCCGTCCTGGGTCATTAGATAAGAATCCAAAGATAAAGAGTGAAACAAAGAATATCACTACTATATAAACAAAAAGTTTGAGAGTAAGCATTACATAATCTCCAAGATTTTTTTAAGGAATAGATTACCAGTTTTTCCTTACCACACGGATCCACTAGGATGGTTTTTTTATACCTAAAAATGCAAAAAAGAATTCTTGAAAAAAATTGCAAGAATTCTTTTATAATAAGCACTCTTATCAATAGCAAAAATAGGGTTAGGTGGTTAGGTATTGTGTAGGTACCTTTAGGCACCTGCTCAACCTAGGTGCAGGGGAGTAGAAAGGCTGATCCAAATTTATATCACCAGTCATATGATGAGTGCATCCGCTGTCCATAATCCATTCTGAAGCATGAGGTGTCATACCCATTTGGGCATTTGATCTTGCGTCCTACAAGATGTTTTAGGTCCCGAGCAATAGCATCAGACGCCTTTGATTTTCGGCTGCAGACCCTTTCCTGCAAAAGAGAGTTAATTCTTCTTAACCACCCACATCTTCAGGGGTGGCTTAGAATCAATGAGTCTAAGTGCAGCATCTGAGAACTTCGGCTTTGGAGCCCTAGCAAATAGCCTTGTAGGAGATGAATGATACTCATATGAATAAGCAAAAAAGTTCTTAGTTCTATGAACATAGCGGTTTGAAGACACACGCTCATATTCATAAATTTGAGCATGATTTCCTTGCAAAACATTGGCGTTAGGGTGACTCAGGTGAGTCCTCTGTCTGTATGAAGCCTTTGGACCGTATGACGCCTTTGGTCTGGTGTTTGTCTTCTTCCTGGTGGTGTCATGATGACATTCATCGGAATATTCTCAAGACAGCTTTTGGGAACCCAGATCTTCTTCATAGGTGGTCCATTCCTGCAGCTTAGTACCAATATACCGCAAACACTTCACCATTCTGATTCTTGAACAGCTTATAGTTTGCATCAAAGGATTCATCAATGATAATAAGGTTAGCACAGTAAAGCGGATAAGGTGGATGGATCCATCGAAGGTCCCTTTGCAAAGAACCCATGTGGTTTTGGGATACCGCTCGGCTTCCAAAGAGGAACCATCAACATTAATTTTCCTCTCGAACCCAACACCCTCTTTCCTAGGGTTTCGTTCAGAATCTGCTTTTGAGGACATCGCAAAGTGTCGATGCCCTTTCGCACTTTTATACATCCCTGTTTCAAGCAATGTCGTCAACCTAGCATTTTCATCAATGATAGCGATGGTATCCTCCGCAGAGGGGTTAGTTACCACATTAGTAGTTGAAGACAATGCAACAGATAGCAGATGAGTTGAACATTCAGCAATAGAGGTAGCGATATCACGCCAAGACATTTTAGACATGGTGGTTCAAATCCATCCTGAGCGGAACAGATCTGTTGGCGCGAAGTGACTCATTCTCTTTTTGAAGATCTTCATGAGCCGCTCTCAATTTCTCAAGCTCTTGCTTCCTTTGAAGATAATCATAGGAGAGCTTTTCATGAGTAGTTGAGAGCGTTTCATGACGACTTTCAAGTTCTTGGTACTTAGCATGAAGATTTTTAATGTCTTCAACTAAGGACTGTGAACGTGTCATTTCTGCGTCCAACAGGTCATCGCTTTTGTCTAATAGTTTTTGAGTATGTTCCATAGCTCTTTGTTGTTCGGTTGCAATTTTAGCAAGTGTTTTGTAGCTGGGTTTGGATTCACAACCAGAGTCATCTTCACTTGATGTTTGAAAGTAAGCATCACGTGATTTTACCTTGGCACCACGTGCCATGAAGCAGTAGGCGGGAGTAGGGTCGTCCTTGTCATCAGCTTCAGCGTTGGTGTGGAAGTCATTGTCTTCAGTGTTGAAGATGGAGTTGGCAACATAGGCTGTGGCTAAAGCCATACTTGCAACGCCAGGGTCGGATTCCACTTCAGACTCCACCTCCACCTCCTCAGAAGCAGACTCCTCCTCTGAATCCATTTCCTTGCCAACAAAAGCACGAGCCTTGCCAGATGAGCTCTTCTTATGAGATGAAGACTTGGAAGAAGACTTTGAAGATTTCTTCTTCTTCTTGTCATCAGAATCAGATTCCTTGCTCTTCTTCTTCTTCTTCTCATTGTCCCACTGTGGACACTCAGAGATATAGTGTCCAGTTTTCTTGCACTTGTGACATGTTCTCTTCTTGTAGTCATGAGTGGAAGCTTCATCATTTCTTGAGCTGGATCGTGAAGACTTTCTCAAGCCTTTCTTCCTAGTGAACTTCGAACTTCTTCACAAGCATAGCAAGTTCCTTTCCAATGTCTTCGTGGATCATCGTAACCACAATCGATTCTTCTTGGATGAGGAAACAACTTTTGCCTTCAAAGCGCGAAGTTCGCCATAGTTGGGACCATAGATATCTCTTTTCTCGTAAAGTCGGAACTCATGTGTGTTGATCCTCTCAAGTATATCATACGGATCGAGTGTCTTGAAGTCGTATGCGTTCTTGTATCATGAGGGCAAGGGTGTCAAAAGAGCTGTCAAGTGATCTCAGAGTGTCTTGACGATTTCATGCTTGGTGATCTCGGTGGCGCCGAGAGCATGAAGCTCATTTGTGATGTCGGAGGCGATCAAACGTGAGCTGGACATTTTCATTGTCGCTTCTCTTGAAGCGGTTGAAGAGGTTGCGAAGAACACTGATCCTTTGATCTCTCTGGGTTGAGACGCCTTCGTTGACTTTGGATAGCCAGTCCCAGACTAGCTTCTACATTTCCAGAGCACTCACACGGCCATACTGTCCTTTGGTTAGATGACCACAGATGATGTTCTTTGCAGTAGAGTCCAGTTAAATGAACTTCTTGACATCAGCAGGGGTGACACCTTCACCAGTTTTGGGAACGCCGTTCTTGACGACATACCAGAGGTCGACATCAATGGCTTCAAGATGCATGCGCATCTTATTCTTCTAGTAGGGATAGTCAGTTCCATCGAACACGGGGCAAACAGCGGAGACTTTGATTATCCCTGCAATCGACATAGCTAAAACTCCAGGTGGGTAAACCAAATCACACAGAACAAGGGAGTACCTTGCTCTGATACCAATTGAAATTGCTAGTTATCGACTAGAGGGGGGGTGAATAGCGATTTTTAGGAAAGTCTTCAAAACATGGATGTTTCTAAGACAAACAATAGAAATGACCTAATTGATATGGAGCGGAAGATAAACTACAACAAGCAAACCATAGTCAAGTATGCAATAACATGAAAGTACAAGACTAATAGCAGCTTGGTAGTAAGGATCAAGATGGAAGATAGTGAGAAGCCAATCAACAAAAGTAGTCAAGCAATGAAGTCAAACAGGTATGACAAATAGGCAATGACTTCACGTAGACAAACTCTAAGTAAGGAGAGGGAGAAGATAGAACCAGTCACTTGTTGAAGACACAGGATTTGTTGGACCAGTTCCAGTTGCTGTGACAACTGTACATCTGGTTAGGAAGGCTAAGATTCAACTCAGAAGACCGTGTCTTCACCTTATTCCCCTTGAGCTAAGGACACACAGTCCTCGCCCTATCACTCTGGTAAGTCTTCAAGGTAGACTTCCGAACCTTCACAGACTGCGTTGATCGACAATCCACAATGACTCTTGGATGCTCAGAACGCAATGCCTAACCGGCTGGAGGATTCACAGTCCTCAAGTGTAATAAGTCTTCAGGTCACGCAGACAGAAAGACTTCAGTGATGCCTAACACTCTTTGGCTCTGGGTGTTTGGGCTTTGTCCTCACAAGGATTTCTCTCTCTCAAAGGCTTCGAGGTGGGTTGCTCTCAAACGACAAAAGCCGTGCACTAACTCTGAGCAGCCACCAATTTATGGTGTAGGGGGTGGGCTATTTATAGCCACTAGGCAACCCGACCTGTTATGTCCGAAATGACCTCGGTCACTAAGGAACCGACACGTGTTCCAACGGTCTGATTTCAAACACACACGGCAACTTTACTTGGGCTACAAGCAAAGCTGCCTCATCCAGCTCTGGATAAGTTTTGCTCTCATTGTCTTCGTCAAGACATAGGATTTGGGTTGAGCATCACTTGACCATTCGACTTTGATCACTTTGACCCCACTTAACAAAGACGGTGGTTCCTATGACTCAACAAAGAAGAAAAGGAAACAACGAAACGACCGATCTTCAAGCTCCATAGTCTTCACTCAATGTCTTCTCATGTCATAGTCTTCAATGTGAATATCTTCACATGCCACCATTGTCGCCAATGTCTTCATACATTTTAGGGGTCATCTCCGTAGGTAAACCGAATCAATGGGGACACTACTGCGTTATCCTGCAATTCTCACAAACGTATTAGTCCCTCAACCACATTTGTCGTCAATACTCCAAAACCAACTAGGGGTGGCACTAGATGCACTTACAGTAGTAAACTCTGCATATTAGGTTTAACCGAAGTCAAACTTCCTAAAGTTTGACCTAGTTTATAGAAAAATATAAACATTTACCATAACAAATATGTATGATGTGAAAGTACAATCAATAATGAATCTAATGGTATTTATTTGTTATTGTATATGTTAATATTTTTTGTTATAAGCTTTCTAAGAGTTTACAAAACTTGACTTTGACCAATGCTAATACGCGGACTTAAATAAAAACGAAGGGAGTACACATTTGTTTTCTTAGTTTGTAGTGAACTAATCATTTGTTGAAATTGTGAAATAAATATATTAGGCTATTGACTTCGAATGTAATGGTTTATACAATTCAATAGTTACAGTCATTGTCGAATCCCAAGATGTATGCAAGGTCTATAGTACTTCACAACATGCTCAAACTCACATAATCCCAGTCAAATGAGAATCTAAATGCATTTCATAGTTATTACATTGTAGGATGCAACAAAAACAACCATAACTCTACATCAGCCATTGGCCCTGTTTGGATACTCTAACACAGTTAGAGTTAGAGTTATTTTCTAACCCAAATAAGCACCTCTCCACCGGGATAGTTGGGTTAGATTGAACTAACCCACTCTAACCCTCCCTATCTAGATACTTTTGGGTTATTTGAGCCCCCAACAAACCCAAACTAGCTCTAACCCCATGATCCAAATAGGGCCATTATAGAAGCAACATTTTGACATATCCCAATGTGTGAATGAAACGTGCAGAGAGAGCTTCTGAAGATGGAGCAGATAGGACGGGAAAGATTGTATGTATGTGGACGAGAGAGTAGGAGACAAACCTAACGAGACAGAGGGAGAGAGATAGAGAGAGAAAGAGAGAGGAAGAAGTTAGGTCTGTGAGAAAGATGGAGACATGTAATATACGTGAGATGCGTGTGCATCCAGATTCTGTATATGTGAAAGGAGAAGAGCCAACATGTTTGATGAGAGAGCTAGAAAAACATGGACGACAGGGGAAGGATCTCGTGGGTTGAGGATTGACAATTTTGTGCGGGGGAGAGAGGGATTGGTAATTTTGTGCAAGAGAGAGAGAGACGATGGGAGGAGGAGTCAGTCAGTCGTCGTCACATCACCCTGCTTCCAAATTACCCCGCATTCTCTAGCGTGGTGTGGTCGCCGTCTTCGATCTGCTCGATGCCCTCTTTGAAGATTGAGGTGTTGTGCATGTTGGGGTGCAAAGAAGCACAAGCGAGAGTGGTCGCCGTATAAACTTGGATGGGGATGAATTGTGTGCTCGGCGGAGTGTGTGTGTGTGTGTGTTGTGCTGCGTGTGTGTGTGTGTGTCTGTGTGTGTGAGAGAGAGAGAGATATTGAGAGAAAACAAACCTAAGGAGAGAAATGGGTATTCATAAAGAGATTGTGCGGGCCTTGAGGTGGGCAGGGGCCGGGTGAGGGTGTCAAAATGTGTGCGTTGATGCATATGTTGCATGCGACCATGCGAGGGACGGACGAATCGAGAGAGATGGTTGTTGTGTTACGGATGCTCCTCTCTCTCTATCTCTCCCTCTCTCTCTCTCTCACAAACACACACAAGTAAACTAGAAGACCGTTCTCTCATGTATACACAACGTATCGACATATCTCTCTATGTCTCACTCATGCATGATCATTTGCACATTCACACCTCTCTATGTCTGTATCACACGCACACCGTCTCCACATTGCCCTTCCGCCACAACACACATATGGACACATACACACGTTCTCTCTCAGTCGCACACACAAAATCAGTATTAAAAAAAACTAGGGCGCACCTAAAACGTCCAAATCCAAATAAACACGAACTAGAGCTAAATTCAAATATATGGAAATATTGCAGCGTCAAGAACTTTCCCAGGAAAACAAGTTGAGTAATATTCGAGGATTGTTTTCACACACACAAAAAGGTTCGGTGGATGTCCTTCGAGCGCGACACGGTTACACACCGTTCGATCTACCGCGCGGCCGCGGTTCACGCGCTTGCACAGGATTCCATATCGTGGTTGTGGTACTAACTAATAAAAGCGCTGCCTAAGTCTAATGTTTACGTGTACTAGTACGGTTTTCTTTTAAGTTTGACCAACCTTATATAAAACTAAAGTAAGCTCCCACACGCGCACTCATCAATATGCCGCCGCCGTTGCATGCCGGGCGCCCTCCTGCTCCGCCAACAATTTCGCGACATCACCGCCGTGTCGCCGCCATCCTGTGCCATGAAGCCAAGGCTCGCCCGCTCACGCCGTCTGCAGTCCCTCCTCGCGATGCCGCCGCTGCCAAGCACGCGAGCAGCTGGTGGAGCCGCGTCTATGCACGCAGCGTCTGAAGAGGAGGACGAGCGCTGCTCCAAAGACGTCGGAGAGGAGGAACTAGCATGTCATTGTCGTCTCCGCCCGCGCGGAGGAGGTGCGCATGGTGGCTGTCGCGGCGGAAGCCGGTCGCGCGCGCGTCGATCCCGCAAACCGGGTGCCGGCGCGGAATCTACATTCGAGACCTTGAATGCCACGTCGATCCTGCAATCTGATGGAGCAATTTGGGTCAGTCGACTCGTGTGAGCCGTTTGATGCAACATGGATGGCTAGAAGGGCTTCTTCCACCTCTTTTGCCGTCTTTTTCCTTCGCTCCGTCGAACTTCTTTCACAAATCGACTGACCCAAATTATACTATTAGTACGAACGTATTAAGTGCAGTAGGAACACGAAGATACGAGCAGTAGTACCAACTGCAAGAAGAACAGTAGTAAGACATAGTACTAGTACTACTGTACGTACTAAAGAGTTCAAATAACGAGAAAGAACATACTAAACATAGTTCTGCTGGGGCCTCAGCACAACACACCCTTGAAAATAAACTAAGCAACTAGTCTGCTTGACACTGCAGTAGAACCAGCATGAGCGACGGCACTGCCACCTACTCGGAGTCCGAGTCCACGTTCTCGACTTCGTCCTTGTCCCTCTTCCTCTTCCTCGTCGCCGACGCTTCTTTGCTTGAACCGGACACTTGGCTCTGCTTCTTCATCCAACCCTTGTAGATATTTAAACAAAGGTAGGCATCCATTGCTGCGTACAAGATGTGATCTTCATCTAATGTCTTTGACTCCCATGCCTGATGAAACTCGTGATGTGGTTTCTTCAGTTTAGCGTACGAAGGATCAATCGTGGCTGCTGCCAGGGTCAGCATTGAAGGTTGATAGGAGGACACCAGGCTTGCCTTCTGGAGATCAAAGGGCTGGCCTACAACGAGACATATCCGACGCACGACATCCTTGTCGATCTTAAAGCCTACAGTAATGAGTTTGACTCTTTTGTCCTTGAGGAAGTTCTTAAAATCCTGGCACTCAACATCGGCATGGCATATGTGGTAGACCAAGGAAAGGTTATGTATGCAAACCTGGATCATGGCGGGCTTCTTCCTCTCTTCGTCCTTTAGATCCTTCTCTCGTCCCAGGACTGTGGTGTACTCAACATCTAGCCCAGCGACCCACTCATCCATTGAACTATTGAACATGCGTTGGAAGCAAGCAAGCCATGCTTTCACCGTCGCGGATCCACGTGTGTAGATGACGATGAACTGATCGACGGTGATGGCTCTAACCTGGTACTCAGCGGCGACCATGGAGATTTGGGAGGCCATGGATTTTGGAGGAGGGTTAGGAGAAGTTGAACTATTGTACCACGCAAAAACTGGGAGCGAACTAATGTGAAAGGACGGGACGACTGGGAGCGAACTACTGTAAGGTAGTAGAAGACGGGGACGAGTAGGGCGTGCGGACGGCGTGGGGTTCCTGGCTTGCCCGGCGGATAAACGGCTACAAGCCCCCAAAGAGTTCTCGAGAACTATGCGGGACCCACTAGATGTCATGTCTACTAGACCCATATCGTAGGCCTGACAGTATAGCTTCTGCCTGTTCGCACGCCATGCCGGCGCATGGATGTGACTTCACTTAATTCCGTCAACCGCGCGCCTCCCACGACCTTCGCCTCCCTCGCACGGTCAGGCCCTTTGAGACTTCGACCGGCTATAAATGAGCAATTTTTTTGCCTACTCCGCATGCATGATACTCCATCTGGTCCTTTTTACTCCCGTCAACCGTCCTCAAAGTGTTTGACCAAATTTATACTTTTTTTTGAACACCACCTTATATTAATTAACCAGCCATACCAGTACACTCATTCGATACAATATTCACCACACAGGGCGGTACGTTATTTACAAGAATACCATCTAATCTATTGTCAAAGCTATACTTAGCGATTAAGTGTGCCACCTTATTGGCCGAACAGCTAATCTTTGACAATTGAAGATTGTTGATCAACTTCGAGGTTCTCAACACTTTCATCTTCAGGTCACGCATAGCAGACCTGTCATAGTCCCCCGATGCAAGAGACGCTACCACAAAAGCGTGATCAGTCTCTAAAATTACAGGATTATGAAGAGAAATACCTATGTAGAGACCGGCAATGCAAGCCCTAAGCTCCGCTTCCTCCACGCTTTGACAATACTGATTATAATGAGTATAAGAACTACGTTTTATAGTGAGTGTAAAAATATTGATTTGACGTTGTGAGTGTTGATACATTTTTCTACAAGTCTGGTGAAAGTAGAGGTACATTGACTTCAGACAAAACTTAAATGCACAATGCAGACTAGTTCCTCCGTCCAGGTGCGTGCCATGTCCTATCTTGTCATCACAACAAGTTTAGCTATTAGAGTACCACTACCTCCCTTCTAGTAGTTTAGAGCAAGTACAATAGAGCTGAGTCAGCAGGCTATAAGAAATAAACTAGTATATTTCTGCTTAGTTGGAGGAAAGAGAAGAGGAGAGAGAAGGTAAGCGGGCTCTTCGTGAAGAGCCAGCTCTAGCACGTGCTCCTAGGCACTTTGTGAGAATGAAATGTGGTCCACATAATAATAAAGTAGTACACTTTTTTTATCTACTATTGTACATATTGACTATAAGATGGGTTGTAGATGACATTGCACTGGCTTATAGCCAGCAGCTAGCTATATTATTAACCATGCTCTTAAAGGGCTCGATTCAAAATTTTCACCTACTCGATTCAAGTAGTTTTTGAAGTCTGCAAAAGTACTCAACTAGTGATGTCGTTCTTCACACAAAAATGTGTTTACCAATGCATGCATGAACACTAGTTACTCTAACCCCCCTCTCTTCTTTAATTCTTTGCCACATCAGCATGTTTGCTACTATTCCCGTGTGCATGATACCAGCTAAGATACCACCATTATGGCCAGCCGTAATCATCGCATGCAATAATTTAGTGCACCTTGAAATATGAACATGTGTGGGGCGTGTATGTTTTTAATGACTTGAGACTATACCTAGCCCGGCATGCAAGATGACTTATTATGCACCATTCCCCATACCTGCAGGAAGCCTGTTCGTCCCCAAATCTTTTCCTCCCCATGTGTGGAAACAATATGCCTGCCAAACTCTCCTTCTCCCTCCGGCGGTCCCACCACTCCACCCCGTGTGAAAAAATCTGCAGGCATGACTCTCCTCCCCCCATGCTCGGCCAATCCGTTCCAACCCTTCGCTCCCCCATAATTTAGTCCAACAAATATGCCCACGTAGATGTTAGTTAACTGCAGGTGCATTGGGTCACTGACATATGGGCCCAACAGGTGTTCGGCCCACATGTCAGTGACGCAACTGGACCTGTAGTTATGTCAATGCAGCTCAGTCCATATCTTACGCAGGTGTGGCATTGCTCGCTATAAATATTGTGCCTCCGACGACATCGCTATCTCCTCCCCCTCGCGTTCATGTTCATCGCTATCTCCTCCCCCTCCCTCTCACGTCGACCACCATGGCATCGCCCCTCCCAAGCCCTAGGAGCTCCTCGAAGCACCGCGCGGACGGTCACGCGTCGCCGTTCCGTTCCTCGCCGCCACTAGTCGAGGAGGACGCATCGGTGTTCAGCTCCTTGCCGCTACGCGGCGCGTCGCCGTTCCGTTCCTCGCCGCCACTAGTCGAGGAGGGCGCATCGGTGTTCCGCTCCTCGCCGCGACGCGACGCGTCGCCGTTCCGTTCCTCGACGCCACTACTCGAGGAGCATGCTTCGGCGTTCCGCTCCTCGCCGCGACGCGTCGAGGTGGACGCGTCGGAGCTCCCAATCTCGCCAGCACGCACGTCGAAGGACGCGTCGGCTCCCTGCTACGAGGAGAACGCCGCGCCGCCCGCCGAGCCCCCCGGCCTTGAGGAGCTTTGGAAAGAAATGGATGTCTCCTTGTGGGAGGCTTTGACTCCAGCAGAGCGCGCCAAAATAGAGGCGGAGAAGAAGGCCGAGGAAGAAAAGCGCATCACGGAACAAGCTGCCTGGGAGGCCTATGTCACGTCCGAGAGAATCAGGCAATTGGCTCTTTGGCAGAAGGCTCGTGCGAGGGCCGTGAGGGTGGCGGAGGATGCCCGTGCCGATGCCCTGCGTGCAGTCGGGCCCAAGCGCCTCATCTACGCTTGGCGGTACGTGGACCGGGTGCACGCTTCCAGTGAGGCGGAGTACCTGTTGGCGCCGGATCTTCACACCGGTGAGATCGCACTCGCCCGCCGGCAAGCCGCGAATCAGCACCTCACGAGTTGTGAGGCTGAGGAAGAGGCGTTGTGTCGGCGCGCTGGGAAACGGCCGTGCACCAGGCCACTCATGGCGCGCCGCAAGCACTCCAGCGAGCGTCGTGGATTTTAGGAGGAGTATAATTTTTGTTTCGTAAGGCGATCTCTTTAGTTTTGGGACGCAAATGATAAATCCCGAACGTTCAGGAATTTTTAGCGTCCTTAATTAAGTATGTAAAAGGGAAAGTTTGGAAACCTTGTGTATTCGTATGCATTTTGCAAGTACGTGCATATAGCACAAACTTTACTATATATTATCGCACTACACGTCTCTCTCGATATATGCTTGCAGACTGTGCTACTCCCTCCGTCCAGGTCAATAAGTCATCTTTGGTTGTGCACCGTGACCAAGGAGGGAAGACTTGTACACCTAGACGGAGGGAGTACTACTATTACTTATGTACGTGCAAATGCACGTTTTAACATTACGATGCGGTTTTTGTAAAAGTAGAAAAACAACACTAGTCAAGCTAGTGAAACGATTCAATGCAAAACAAATGCAAAAATTCTCGTTTGATTGTTTACTTTTAGCTTCCTTCTCTGTCGTTATTTCTCTGTCGTACTTTGTACGGAGTATCTCACTAGTTGGAAAGGCATGCAAATTCCCAAACCGCTTCCTACACCTCAGATCGAATTTTTTGCCTAACAAGTTGTGCCGTGCAATTGAATTCCAACTTGAGTACTACTACTAGTAGGAGTACCAGGGGCCAGTTCTTTTAGGCTTCTAGATTAGTAATCCCATAACTACTATTACCTCTGTCCTGGTTTATTGATCCCCATTGTAATCTGTGTCAAATTTTGATCATAAATTTAACTAATGAAATGTTAGTGCATGTCACATGCACTACTCCATCCGTCTAGGTGAGTAAGTCATCTTAGGCTGTGCACCGTGACCAAGGAGGAGGAGAAAACGAGAAATGTTAATGTTTATTTGCTAATTAATAGTATTGCATGCAATGAACTAACCACTGCATGTCGTGTTTGATATGTCAAGTCATTAAAAGCATGCACACTCTTTATCTCTTATTGGTTGATATGTCAAGAAACAAGAAACGTGGTAGAAGTTAATGCACCGCGCCTAAGTGTTTTGGGATTATTTAGTTTTCGTAAGATGACTTACACACCTAGACGGAGGGAGTAACATTTTATCAGTTAAATCTTTGGTCAAAATTTAGCACAAATTACAATGGTGACGAATAAACCAGGACGGAGTAGTAGTTTAGAAGCCCAAATAAATGAGTGAGGCACCTTCTTGTTACTCTCCACTGTGACTAGTCTTGTGGGAAAAGCTGGGGAAGCCGCCAAAAGAACTGGACCTAGGAGTAGTAGCTAGGGATCGAGTGTGCAAGATGAACCGGAGAAAGTAAATGCAGAGAGATGAAATGCAAAAAAGACGGAGGGATGTTATGGTTGCTTGTCCGTTTATTTTACCAGGCCACTTATTACTAGGAGTGGTTGGGTTGTGATATGACGGCTTTACTGCCGCACCATGAGCGGGGTGAGAGGTGAGACTCCCGTGCAGCGCCGCCCTCTACACTTGTACTACATCGGTCGTGGTTTATTAGTCCCCATTGAATTTGATCAAGATTTAAGCGACAAAATGTTAGTGCATGTCAACAAAAACTATATTGTTGGATTCAGATTTGAACATAGTTTTGAATGATATAATTTTAGGTGACATGCATCAGTATTTATCGTACTATATATAATGTTAGTTCAATTTTTGGTTGTACTAATCTATAGTAGTAAGGTGCCCGTGCGTTGCACCGAAGAGTGAAATGCATTGATCAGGGAGTTGTTTATTTTTACAAAGGATGTGGGGGTCATCTCATGTGTAACGGGTATCGATAGGTTTCTTGGGATATTATCTCATCTCTAGAGCTCACAAACATATGGGTGAAATAGATAAAAAGGTATCTTTTGCAAACAAAAGCGTTCAACTGTTCAGATTGCATCGAAAACTTGTGAAGAAATAACACTTATTGTGCTTTGCAAGAAATGATCTTTAAGAATTAGTTTTTGAGTATCGATTGTTATACATGTTGGCTACAGATGACATGGCACTTTCTTATAGTAAACAGTTGGCTATACTATCAAGTAATATTAACCATGCCCTTATACACCTAGACGGAGGGATTAAATCAGGATGACTTGCAAGGGGGCAGAGGAGATGTAAGAAATGGTTCATCGTAAGTCTTTCACCAGTACTGTAGTAAAAATTCATACATGGAAGATTCTAGACTAAACCATAAACGGATACACTTTTATTCATGCGATACTCCAATAGAGCAAGATCCTGCATGGAAGTCTCCACATGCTTAGATAGCGGATTACATTGAGCGAAAACTAATGATCAACATTTAAATTGATAATGCGTATTTTTTTAGAAGAACAGGGAGGCTCCTCCCCAGTTCCATTATCAAATGAAACCCAAAGTGTCTTACATCAGCTCACTGAGAGGAGCAGTTCAAAGGAAGGACTATGGTGAAAGCCACTCAAGTTTAACGACAAGCTTACAGAATCAAAAGCAGCAAAGACACGGGCCATAAGCGCCCACACACACACTACATGTTTTCTAAGTGCACTTGATAATGCATATGTCCAGGTGAACCTCCTTGGAGTCCGCGTGCACCGCGTCAACGGGTAAAGGATGCCATGGGTTTTCCAAGTCCACATTGGCGGGATAGTCCCAGCTCCCCAGAGTCCAAGTCCGTCCGATGAGGCCGGTGTCGCCGCCCACGCGATCCAGAGAGGTAGTAACAGTGACCACGCACCCTTACATTTGCCTCGTGTCAGTGTCAGCGTCAGCGGCGACGCCCCTGACGCACGTTACAAAGACGGGGCGGCGGCCTGCGCGGGCCTCGCCGGTGCCCACGATCAAGAGGAAGATGCCGCCGTCCTCCTCCGAAACTAGCAGGCGGCAGTGATCCTCCAGCGACTTCGGCATGGTGAACCGGTGGCATGTGTCGTACTTGATGTTCTCCGCCAAGGGCCAGCAGTGACCGCTGCACACATCCGTGAGGTGATGCACCATGTCCTCCGGCGAGCCACAAAACGGCATTGGGCACTCATAGCAGTGGACGAAGGGCTCCTTGGAGGCATCGACTAGGCCATCCATGAAACGGGAGTGGCTGTAGGGGACGTTGCGCCAGTTGAATATATGAGCAAGTTAATACGAGATTTAATCCGAATAAGCACAAAATAAATCATGACGGTTATAACAGAGATGAAACTAATCATGTGGACTAGCATAGTAGTAGGATACAGAGTAGAAACATGAATTCTACCACGATTTCGAACAGGAAGGACAGAAACACATACAGTGCAACGGGAGCAGCACCGTTGGTGTTGAGGTTGTCGCCCATGTCGTTGAGGAAGAGGTTGCCGAGGTCGGGGAAGAAGTCGTCGTCGGTGAAGTTGTGGCTGCCAGCTGTCGCGAGAGTGCGCTCCCTAGATTTCAGCAGCGCCCGCCGAATGGAGCGCATGAGGGAGTGGCTGTAGGGGACGTTGCGGCCACCGAATGGAGCGCAGGAGTAGCACACGAAGCAGTAGATGGTGTCCTTACTAGTACTCCCTAGTCTCTATCTATCTATATCTATATACATCTAGTCTTATAGAAAACCGAGTTGGTGATGATGGTATGCCTGCCATCTTGTAATATAGACCGTCCGATCTATATCTGACAGATAGAAAGCCAACTATGACAATTTTACAAAAGATACCCGCACCTCTCTCCACATTTACAGATAAGGCCTTGCCTCGTTCATCCTTATCTCCCACAACCTCGTGCTCATCGCTATGTCTCTATCTCTACTACTCTTCTTTGTTTTTTATAACAAATCGAATAGTGCTCCGCCGTCCGCTGCACGCCCGGCTGAACACGCCTCCTCGCCTCCATCATCACCAACTGAGTCTTTTATAGGAGTAGGAGTAGAGAAAAAACCGAGTTGGTGATGATGGCGTGCCGTGTAATGCACGGGAATCTTGCTATTTTTTTGCATATAAGTCCAAACACCACGTAGACATGGTCTTTGAGCACGGTTCGTAGTCGTTCCACGCTCGGGCATTGAAGTTTGTAACTATTTTAGATTACAATATACTACTACTTCTCCGGTGCTAGTAGTAGAGCAGAGTCCTACTCTACTACTCTACTCTAGCAAGCTAGGGCATAGTCTTGTAGTAGGTACTTGTAGGGAGTACCAGATCTTGTGATCACTCAAGCAAGTTATCCGCATCGATATGACCCTCGCTGCTGGTATGTGTCTCGTAAGTCAAGCGGCGTGCTGTAGTCATCATCACCTGTCCACTTCCCGCAGCACATATTCGCTTCTCCATCTTTGTCCGCACATAATCTCGTCCAAGCTTCCATCCCCGCTGGAAGCTAAGGCGCCTCCCCCCCCTCGTCCGAAACCCAAGCACTAACTATGGTAGAACCGAACAGCGTCCGCCGAAAGAGTGGCTGGAATTCGCTCCCCACAGAGGTAATCAAGCTCATTGTTTCGCGTGTGGACAATCTCAGTACCATGCCGCTCGCCGCGTGCTCGTCGGGGCTGTACCGTTTACTCAAAGCCCTCAGGCCGGAGCTTTTTAAGCCAGCTCCTTGCTTGTTGATGCCTCCTGATCTTCAGAAATGGCGTGTCACGCAGCATAACGATCATAGGGTGGCGAGCATCAACCCCCTTCACTGCGATCCGATCCCCGTCAGCCTCAGCTACATTAACGGTATGTACTGGGTCGACATGAACACGTCTTGGATGGTGCTCGTCGACGGTCGTGGCAGCTGGATGCTCGTGGAGGTCTACACCCGGCGATTGATCCCCCTTCCTTCGATTGACACTGCACTGCTTTGGCACCGCGGCCCAGAATACTCGGAATCTTATAGTAGCCAACATGATACCAAGTTTGATTTGCTCAAGGTTGTAATCTGCCAAGTGCCCAAAAGATCTGCGAATTATAAAGACTTCAGGCTAATTGCGTTCTTCAACCGCGGTCTCGCCTATCTGATAGGTCACTGCGAATTATAAAGACTTCAGACGACGGCGAAAGATTGATGATCGTTCGCACATACCGGACGTGTTGTTTCGCGGAATACAATCACAGTCACTGCAAGGTCTTCGAGCAGGATCCCAGCTTCTCCGGGCCTTCAGGAATTTTTTACTGGAAGCTGGTAAGTAGCCTTGGTGCACGCTCTCTGTTTTTCGGACTGAATTATCTGATTAACCAGGAGATAACCGATAGCAAGGATCATGATGGCAGCGCGGTTTCGTTCATCAGGCAAAACTGTGTGTACACAGCGTACCATGCGTCTCTGCATGCACCATACCCTAATATGTGTCGCCACGCTCTGCTGCCCAAAGTAGGAGAGAGGGTCGCAAGTATCAGACTTCGACCTGCTGGCTGGAGTTTCCCCCGTCAGGCACCCATCTGGATCAAGCCGTCAGCCAATCTCCATAGCTTAATAAATAGTAACGTCTAACTGAGCCAGTTAGTTAGATGCGTACACTTGGTGTAGTAGGATCTTTATTTAGTTTGATGCATACACTTGTTCTTTTTTGGTAGCCCTTTTGTAATGAGTCCCTGATGTTTGGTTGGGAAGAGAGAGCTGCGTCTTCACTCTTCTGGCCTGCTTCCTGCTTCTGTTTCACCCCCAGCCCTGGTTGTTGCTGCTGCTGTTTTCAATGTACAATCAGTAGTATATTTTGTCTGTTGGTTGAATAAATGTGTTGTTAGAACGACAAACACAATGTTTTGGAAGTCGTTGCACGGTTCGATCCTATAGTGCCCCGTACCGTACATAGCTCATACTATTTTTCGTACGGAACACATTTTCCACTTGTTGATAAGATGCAGCCCACTTATGAAGGCCCAGTAGAGAAGCCCATAATTAACTGGAAGGGAGGCTCTCACATGAATCCGGACCAGGTACATGCTCATGGTCCCCTAAACATAAATAAGTAAATAAATAAATAAAGCTAAATGCCCATGCACCAGTTCTTTGGGGAAATAGGTAGCAGTATTTCTTTTTGAAGAATACCCAAGCTAGGCCTATTTGTTTTCTCCGAATTACTGGGCTGCCAATCTTTCAAGACGTGAGGGGTGCATTCCGTCCTGGCCAAAGAGTATGGTCAATGTCTGTTAAAAGTAATATCAAAAGGGGTTGAAAATTCCAAAAAAATTATAGCAAATGGGATATTAGTTTTTTTTGTTTTTGTTCTTCACTGATATCTTATACGTATTTCATTGGATTTAACATGACATAGTACTAATTTATTTTTAAATTATGGCTATTAATTTTTGGATTAAGATTATTTCATTCCCCAGCAAAAATTTGCGAATTTTCAAAATTCCCCACGTATTTAGTTAATTTTTTGACACTGGTACTGACCAGAAAATGGTCAGCAATTCTGAAAATGGAAAACGGGCTGCAATAAATTCCATATGAATTAGAAAATGATTAAAAAATTATAAAAATAATAGCAAATGGCTGACTTGTTTACGCAAGGCTTTGTTAGTGAACACATGATTCTAGCAGCAGTGACTGTTGGATGTCCATCCAACGGCCGACGTGCTTCTGCAATCTCTTCTTCCTGCTCCAGCCGCCTAAACTAGCGCCCGGGACTGCCTACTCCCTCCTCTTGTGGCCCATTGTTATGACGTGCGAGCTTCCCGGCCCACCCTACTCCCTCCGCTGGCCTGGCCGCACGCAATCAACAGCCTCCTTATTCGCGAAAAAATGATTCCTCCCATCGACATCTAGGGCGCATCGGTTGGGAGGCTGACACATGGGCCTACCACGTTGGCGCTGCGTCGCAGGCTTGTCAACTTAGTCAACAAACGCGATTCTAGCAGCGATGAATCGTTGGATTTGAATCGAGCGATCCTCTCGCTTCTTCAATCGCTGCTCTTCTTGCACCAGCCGCCCAAACCAGCGCCGAGGAGACCGCTGCTCCTGCCTCCGGTGGCGGCTGTCTGCCGTTGAGGCCTCATCGCCCCTACTACTCCCACCGCTAGCTGTGCCTGCGGCGGCGGCAGCCTCACACCGCAGCCGAACGGTGAACCCTCGTACTCCTCTCCGCGTGGGCATCCACTCGCGTCTTCCCCGGCTCCGCGTCGTCCCCTTCCTAGGCCTCACCGTCGTCCACCGCCTTGGTGCTCTCGGCGCGGCGTGGTCAATGTGGTCAACAACCAACTTCCATCGGAAGAGTACTGCACGTGGAGAGGCTGACAGCTGGGTCCACGGCCACAGCCCAGTTTTTTTGTCAGTTGCCAAGTAAGTCGCTTTGTCAGGCCTGTTGGGCTGCAAATATTTCAAGATGAGGAGAGCTTTCATTCGGCTGGCCGAGAAAATGGCCCATCAGTAATGAGAAATGAGCTGTACATTTTTAAAACACATCAAACCGGCAATTAGTTTCAAATATCTTTTTTTCATTTCGAGATTTTAAATTACATTAATTTTTATGCTTAGAGAATTTGTTTGATTTTATATTGATATATATTTATTTTTAAATCAATTTGAATGTGAGTCGAAATTTCGGGATTAAAAACAGTTCGGACTGCATCGAAATATGCAAAATTTCGTATAATTTTTTAACCGTGGCCACAATATGGGCTGTAATGCTAACAAAAATAATATGGGCTCCAAACGAAACCTTAAGAATTAGCAAATGGGCTGTAAATTATTAGAAATAATGGCAGATGGGTTGTATGCTCTTTTCCACAGATTTGAGGCTTTCCTAAAAAGGTTGGCCTTTAGCAAAGGATCGTTGGATGTCCATCCAACGGCCGTCGTCTTCTTCAATCTCTGCTCTTCCTGCTCCGGCTGCTCAAACAAGCGCCAAGGGACTGCTCGCTCCGTCCTCCCATGATGCGACTATGCTGCCGCCAGCAGCCTCACCGCCCCACCGTACTCCCATCGCTGGCCTAGCCATCCTCTACTCACCCACACTGCTGTTATTCTCCGCAACGGCAGGCATTTAACCAAAACCCTCGTGACAACGTACTCCCCTCCGCGTGAAACAACTGCCGGGTCTTCCTGCCTCCGTGTCGTCCCTTCCTAGGCCTCGCTGTCGTCCACCGCCATGGTGCACTCGGCGTGGCGTGGTCAACATGGTCAACGACCAACATGCATCTGAAGTGGATCAGCGTGGAGACAGCGGACAGCTGGGTCCACGGCCGCACGCAAGGAAATGCCTCCTTATTACACGCAAAATAATGATTCCTCCACCGACATCGGGACCCACGAAAGGGCCTCGTATTTCGAGAAAAACGTTATCGCCATGACACTCGGACCCACCAGCTATATCTTCGCACGCAAGGAAGTGCCTCCTTATTACGCACAAAAATGAATACTCCCCACATTAGCTGGGACCCGGTATAGTGGCAGGCTGACTTGTGGGCCTACTAAGTTGACAGGGGACGGGGCTTTGTCAACTTAGTCAATATGCACGATTCTAGCTCCAAAGACCGTCGATGTCCATCCAACGGCCGTGGTGCTTCTTCAACCTCTGGTGTTCTTGCTCCAGCCGCCCAAACCAGCGCCGGTCGTGCCTCATGCTCCTGCCTCCCGTGGCCGGCTGTGATGCGGCAGAGGCCTCACCGCCCCCTACTACGCCCACCGCTGGCCAGGCCATCCCTCTACTCACCCACACCCCCTGTTATTCTGCGGCGACGACAGCCTCACACCGCAGCGAACCAGTGAACCCTCGTACTCCTCTACGCGTGGGCATCCACTGCCACGTCTTCCCCGGCTCCGCGTCGTCCCCTTCCTAGGCCTCATCGTCATCCACCGCCCTGGTGCTCTCGGCGCGGCATGGTCAACGTGGTCAAGGAATGGCTTCCATCGGACGTGGACTGTACGTGGAGAGGCTGACAGCTGGGCCCACGGTCGCAACAAGGAAGTGCCTCCTTATTACGCGCAAAATAATTATTGCTCCACCTGACAGCGGGGACCCACCGGACGGGCCACCGTATTTCACGAAAAAAATGTTTCCCCCTGACTGCCGGGACCCACCAGCAACATCTCCGCACGCAAGGAAGTGCGTCCGGGCAAAAAAAAACGATTCACCCAGCTGACTGCTGGGACCCACCAGCTACATCTTCGCAAGCAAGGAAGTGCCTGACAGTCGGGACCCACCTGGTCGAAGCGTACGTAGCGTTTTCATTCTGGTCGCGAACGTGTACGTACATACTGGTCGTTGTAGAGGCACGCATGTGTCGTAGTAGAGGCGCGCACGTAGCATGTACACGTACATACATCGGCGAGGGTGCAAGAAAGAAAATACATCCACGTACGTACATACGGGCAGCATCTCGAATGCCTACTCACGCATACGTACATGGCTGGGTCGGAACGGAGAAACAGCGTCGTCGTCGTGTTCATGGGGAGCCAACCAGCTGGGTCGGAACGGAATGTGTGGTCGTGTTCATCGGGAGGGCTTGGACGGAACATGCGATGGAAGCGAGGCTGGCGTACCGCTGTGGAGGAAACGGACCTCCTACATTGAGCAGGTCCTGTTGATCGGGAGGGTGTGGCGTATCGCAAAACGGAGGAAGCGGACCTCCTACGGTCAAAACAGGGGTCCTGTTGATCGGGAGGGTGTGGCATACCGCAAAATGGAGAAGCGGACCTCCTACGGTCAAACAGGGGTCTGTTGATCGGGAGGGTGTGGTGTACCGCCAAACAGACGAAACGGACTTGTGTTGGGCGCTACGGTCAAAGCGAGGTCCTGTTCATCGGGAGGGTGTGGCGTGCCGCAAAAGCAGGACTCCACGGATATTGTTCATCTCCACCGTCGACCTCCTCCAGCCTCCACGGGCTACCGTCGACGTCCTCCAGCCTCCACGGGCTCCTGTTCATCTAGCATCCACCGCGCGCTACTCCACCAGCTACTGTTCAGCCACCCCTCCACGGGCACCCCTCCATCGTCTACTGTTCATCCAGCCCTCCACACCACGGGGTCCTGTTCAACCACACCTCCACGGCCACCCCTCCACCGTCTACTATTCATCCAGCCCTCCACACCACGGGGTCCTATTCAACCACCCCTCCACGGCCACCCCTCCACCATCTACTGCTCATCCAACCCTCCACACCACGGGTCCTGTTCATCCAGAGGCAACGCCACCGCTCCTTTCATTCATCCCCCCCCATAGCGCTCACTGTTCATCAATCGATCGGCTTGATTAGCAGCAGTAGCGAAGAATCGCTCCATCGGGTTCGATTAACAGCCATCGATCGATCGCTCGGGTTCGATAACGCAGCGTAACTGCAGTGCAATCGCTCTGGTTCAGTTAGAGCCCAACGCCTCGCTCGGGTTCAGTTAGAGCCAACGCCTCGCACACACACGCGTATGTGTACGAGAGAAAACGCGCATCACTCAGCCCCCGACCTCCCACCGTAACCGGCAACTCCCAGAAATTTTCCTCCCCCTCGCTTCTACCACGGTTTTTTCCATCATGGACGGCCCAAAGAATGTCATGCAGCTGCGTCTCCGGCCCCCGACCTCCCACCGTAACCGGCAACTCCTCGAAATTTTCTGTCATGATTTTTTGTCATAGAAGTAGGAGCCCACCACATCTATGATGATACCGGGTTTTGTCACAATTTATCGTCATAGAAATGTCATATGTATGACAGAAAAAAAATCGTTCGGCCCAAAATGTCACGGATGCTTCTTTTTTTGTAGTGGGGCTGGTGCGCCCCCCTTGGGCAGGAGGCCGAATAGGACTAGGAGAAGCCCCCCCCCCTTTCCTTCTCCTTCTCCCTTCCCCCTTTCCTACTCCATGTGGGAGGTGGAATTCTACTAGGACTAGTAGGACTGCACACCTTGGCGCGCCCCCCTAGGGCTGGCTGCCTCTCCCTCTCCCTCCTTTATATATGGAGGCAGGGGGCACCCCAAAGACACACAAGTTGATCTTTTAGCCGTGTAAGGTGCCCCCCTCCACAGATACACACCTCGGACATATCGTCATAGTGCTTAGGCGAAGCCCCGTGCCGGTAACTTCATCATCACCGTCACCACGCCGTCGTGCTGACGGAACTCTCCCTCGGCCTCAACTGGATCAAGAGTTTAAGGGACGTCACTGAGCTGAACGTGTGCAGATCGTGGAGGTGTCGTGTGTTCGGTACTCGATCGGTTGGATCGCAAAGACGTTCGACTACATCAACCGCATTACTAAATGCTTCCGCTTTTGGTCTACTACGTCGACATACTCTCCCCGCTCGTTGCTATGCTTCTCCTAGATAGATCTTGCGTGATCGTAGGCAAATTTTTTGAAATACTACGTTCCCCAACACATCCCTTCCCTGGCCGTAGATCCAGAGCAGACCACCTCATCTTAAGATGGGAGTTTGAAACCCACCAGACTCTCTCCTACTACGGAGCTCTTTGCCGGAGACATAGAGGCGACCATATCTTCGGCAAGGCTCGAATCAAGCAGGACTCTCCCTATCATCGGAGAGCCCAACTCACCCCTGGGGGCTAGCTCCAAACTCTCAAGGTCTGCGCCCATTGAGCACGACCAGGTGTCATTGATATGTCTCCGTCGTATCTATAATTTTTGATTGTTTCATGCCAATATTATATCAGTTTCACATACTTTTGGCAACTTCTTATATGATTTATTGGACTAACCTATTGATCTAGTACTCAGTTCTTGTTTTTTGGATGTTTTTTGTATCGCAGAGTATCCATATCAAACGAAGTCCAAACACGATAAAATTTTACGGAGATTTTTTTGGAATATATGTGCTTTTTGGGAGTTGGAATCACCGCAAACGGAGGCCCACACAGGGTAGAATACACCAGGGCGCGCCAGAGGCCCCTGGCACACGGTGGTGGGTTGTGCCCACCTCGTACGTCGGTTGGAACTCTACTTCGGGCGCAAGGAAGCTTATATCCGGAAAAAAATCTTGCCAAAATCTCAGCGCAATCGGAGTTACGAATCTCGGAGAATATAAGAAACGGTTTTCGGCCAGATCTAGGGAACGCGAAACAAAAGAGAACAGAGAGGGAGATCCAATCTCGGAGGGGCTCCTGCCCCTCCGCCTCCATGGAGACCAAGGACCAGAGGGGGAAATCTCCTCCCATCTAGGGGGTAGGCCAAGGAAGAAGAAGGAGGAGGAGGGGGGGTCTCTCGCCCTCGCTTTCGGTGGCGCCGGAGTGCCACCGGGGGCAACGATCGGGATGGCGGTCTACATCAACAATCTTGCTACCGTCAACACCAACTCTCTCCCCCTCTATGCAGCGGTGTAACACCTCTTCTCCCCGCTGTAATCTCTACTTAAACATGGTGCTCAACTCCATATATTATTTCCCAATGATCTATGGTTATCCTATGATGTGCGAGTAGATCCGTTTTGTCCTGTGGGTTAATCTTGATCTTGGTTAGTATGATTGTATATTTTATTTATGGTGCTGTCCTACGGTGCCCTCCGTCTCGCGCAAACGTGAGGGGCCCCCGCTGTAGGGGTGTTGCAATTTGTTTATGGTTCACTTACGGTGGGTTGCGAGAGTGACAGAAACTTAAACCCGAGTAACTAGGGTATGACGTATGGGAGTAAAGATGACTTGATACTTAATGCTATGGTTGGGTTTCATGACATTAATGATCTTTCGTAGTTGTGGATGCTTGCTAGAGTTCCAATCTAAGTGCATATGATCCAAGTAGAGAAAGTATGTTATCTCATGCCTCTCCTTCATATAAATTACAAGAATGATTACCGGTACTTGTTACCGATTGCCTAGGGACAAATAAATTTCTTGTTGACAAAAGCTCTCTACTAAAACTAACTTGGTTTTGTCTTTATCTATATAGCCCCTAGATTTTATTTGCGCGCTCTTTATTATCTTGCAAATCTATCCTATCACACCTACAAAGTACTTCTAGTTTCATACTTGTTCTAGGTAAAGCGAATGTCAAGCGTGCGTAGAGTTGTATCGGTGGTCGATAGAACTTGAGGGAATATTTGTTCTACCTTTAGCTCCTCATTGGGTTCGACACTCTTATTTATCAAAAAAGGCTACAAACGATCCCCTATACTGGTGGTTACAAGACCTTTTTCTGGCGCCGTTGCCGGGGAGGAATAGCGTGGGGTGAATATTCCCGTGTGTGCTTGTTTGCTTTATCACTAAGTAGTTTTTATTTCCTGTTCTAAGTTGTTATGCATCTTTAGTTATGGGTAGGAAACGCAAATTACCAAAAAAAATAGTTGTACCAACTAAACCAATGGTTGAAGAACCACCCAAAATCTATCATACTACTGAAGCTTTCTACTTGGATCATCTTTGATCCATTTCTGCTCGTGCTAAAAACCCAACTAGCTTAGTTGAGGGAAAATCATTAGATGAGCATTCTTGTTTTGTGCGACACCGCTTATCTCAAAAAGGGAAACTTTTACAGCATCAAATTAATACTATGCAATGCTACGCTTGGAATTTGTGTGAATTGTATGATTTTACTTGTTGTTCTGAAGACCCTAAGAAACACCTTCCCTACCAATGTGAGTTTACTGATAATGGAATCTTATCTTCTTATGCCAAAGGTGTTTATAATTACTTCGATATTGAACAAATTGAAGAATTTTTTGCTTTAAGGGTGCTTATGAAATTGCTTCTTTGACTGAAAAGTACGATGCTACACTTTACAAATCTGAAAATTTTGCCATACTTAAATATTTCTATGAAAATTATTCTTCTAATGCTTATATTAAACCATATATTGAGGACTTCTCCGTTGTCCAAGAAGAGACTAATATCTTGCAGGAGTCTATGGAAGAAGAAATTGATGAAACCGCGAGCTCATTGGATGAAAAAGATGATGAGGAGAGCAAAGAACAAACGGAGGAAGAGCGGATTAGCTACCCGTTCCCACCTTCTAATGAGAGTAACTCTTCAACTCATACATTATTTAATGCCCCTTCGTTCTTAACGAAGGATGAATGCTATGATAATTGATATGATCCCGTTGATTCTTTTGAAATATCCCTTTTTCATGAAATTGATGATTGCTATGTTTGTGGCCAAGATACCAATATGAATTGTGCTTATGGAGATGAACTTGCTATAGTTCCTTATGTTAAGAATGAAATTGTTGCTATTGCACCCACACATGATAGTCCTATTATCTTTTTGAATTCTCCAAACTACACTATATCGGAGAAGTTTGCTCTTATTAAGGATTATATTGATGGGTTGCATTTTGTTACTACACATGACGATTTTGATGAATATAATATGCATGTGCTTGCTGCTCATACTTGCAATTATTATGAGAGAGGAACTGTATCTCCACCCGTCTATGTTTCCAACACGATAAAATTGCAAGAAACTGCTTATGCTATGTATTAGCCTTTACTTGATGTTTATGAATTGTTCTTGTATGACATGCAGATGCATAGGAAGAGAGCTAGACTTCGTCATTGCTTAATATATGTTGCTTAGTAATCACTACTAAATGCTAAATCATTGTTAATTCAAATTGGCTTTGATATACCTGATGGCTTGAGCACTTTATGCCTAGCTTAATGGCTTTAAAGAAAGCGCTGCCAGGGAGACAACCCAGAAGTTTTAGAGAGTCATTTATTTCTGTTGAGTGCTTTTATAAAGTTAAAAAATATAGAGGGGAACACAAAACTTTTCAAAAAGGAAAGTGAAAGTGAAAGAGACAAACAGTATTGAAGTGGGGGAGCTCCTTGAACTTTGTTCATGCTCACGGAAACTTTGTGAATCTTAATTACAGAAAAATTTCAAAAAAAATAATTATCCCCTTGTACAATTCCATTGTATTATAAAAATAATGTGCCAAGGTTTGCCTTTAGGATGTTTAGATTTCTTGTTGGTTTGTGCGGTGTAAAACAGAAAATTTGGGTCTAGTGCGCGATTTTACATTTTTTACTGGAACATCAAACGGTTCTAATTTTTTTGCACTGTCTTTCTATACAAATTGTTTATTTTTCCTAAATTTTCAGAATTTTTGGAGTACCAGAAGTATGGTGAACGTTCAGATTACTATAGACTGTCCTGTTTAAGATAGATTCTGTTTTTGATGTATTGTTTGCTTGTTTTGATGACACTATAGATTTATATCAGTGGATTAAGCCATGAAAAAGTTATATTACAGTAGCTACAATGCAAAAACAAAATATGAATTGGTTTGCAACAGTACTTAGAGTAGTGATTTGCTTTATTATACTAACGGATCTTACTGAACTTTCTGTTAAGTTTTGTGTGGATGAAGTGATCAAAGATCGAGGAGGTCTCGATATGAGGAGAAGGAGGAGAGGCAAGAGCTCAATCTTGGGGATTCCTAAGGCTCCCCAAGTAAATATTCAAGTAGACTCAAGCGTCTAAGCTTGGGGATGCCCCAGAAGGCATCCCATCTTTCTTCAACAAGTATCGGTATGTTTTCGGTTTCGTTTTGTTCATGTGATATGTGCAAATCTTGGAGCGTCTTTTTCTTTTAGTTTTCATTTTTCTTTTATGCACCATGGTGGTGTGAGATAGTCCATGGTTGATTTATTGCACTTCACTAATATATTTTGAGTATGGCTTTATAGAATGCTTCATGTGCTTCACTTATATCATTTGATGTTTGGATTGCCTGTTTCTCTTCACATAGAAAACCGTTATTTGAAAAATGCTCTTTTGCTTCACTTATATTTGTTAGAGCATGGTCTTTTGTAGAAAGAATTAAACTCTCATGCTTCACTTATATCTATTTAGAGAGTCAGAAGGAATTGGTCAATTGCATGATTAGTCATAAAATCCTACATAAAACTTATGGATCACTGAATATGATATGTTTGATTCCTTGCAATAGTTTTGCGATATAGAGATGGAATATGTGGGAGGTACTAGTAAACGGTTATGGTTATTAAGAATATAGGTGTTAAGGTTTGTGATTCCCGAAGCATGCAAGTATAGTCTCTCATTATGCTATGAACTTGGAGCATGATTTATTATTGATTGTCCTCCTTATGAGTGGCGATCGGGGATGAGCGATGGTCTTTTCCTACCAATCTATCCCCCTAGGGGCATGCGTAGTAGTACTTTGCTTCGAGGGCTAATAAACTTTTGCATTAAGTATATGAGTACTTTATGACTAATGTGATTCCATGGATTATACGCACTCTTTCCTTTCCGCAAATTGCTAGCCTCCACGGTACCTTGCATTGCCCTTTCTCACATCGAGACGTGGTGCAAACTTTGCAGGTGCATCGAAACCCCGTGATATGATACGCTTTATCACACATTAGCCTTATTATATCTTCCTCAAAACAGCCACCATACCTACCTATTAAGGATTTTCCATGGGCATCCCGAGATATATTGCCGTGCAACTTCCACCGCTTCCGTTTGATGACTTGAGCATTCATTGTCATATTGCTTTGCATGATCATATAGCTTACATAGTCGTTGTGGCTCAACCACTGTTCATTATTTTCCATACATGTTACGCTAGATCATTGCCAGAGGCATTCATATAGAGTCATACTTTGTCATAGGTATCGAGTTGTAATTTTTATTTCTTTTGAGTTATAAGTAAATAGAAGTGTGATGATCATCATTATTCATTTTTAGAGCAGTGGCCTAGTGAGGAAAGGATGATGGAGACTATGATTCTCCCACAAGTCGGGATGAGGCTCCGGACAATGAGAGAAAAAAAAGAAAGAAAGAAAGAAAGAAAAAAGAAAAAAAAAGGGGAAAAGAAAAAAATCAAAGAGAGAAGGGGCATTGTTAGTATCCTTTACCATACTTGTGCTTCAAAGTAGCACCATGTTTTTCATATGGAGAGTTTCCTATGTTATCACTTTCATATACTAGTGGGAATTTTTCATTATAGGATTAGATGCACACCCACTTAGTTTCATATTGAGCTCTCATACAGTTATAGATCTTAGTGCATTCGTTGCATGGCAATCCCAACTCCTCACGTTGATATCAATTGATTGGCATCTCCATAGCCCGTTGGTTAGCCACGTCGATGTGAGACTTTCTACTTGTTGTCTTCTTTATATTTACCCCTATCATCATACTCTATTCAACCCGTAGTGCTATATCCATGGCTTGGGCTCATGTATTGCGTAAGGGTTGAAAAAGCTGAAGCACGTTAAAAAGTATGAACCAATTGCTCGGCTTCTCATCGGGGTTGTGTCGTGGTTATGAGTTTGACAGTAGAATAGGGGGGTAGGAATGTAGAGGCAAGATCTTAGCTATGGAGGAGTTGTACACGCTGGTTTTAATAGTTCAGGCCCTTCACGAAGGAAGTAACAGTCCTTCGTCTTGGAGTCCTTCGACTGGATTATACGCATGTGTGTTACAGGGGGTGTGAACCGTTGTCCCAGAGGAGGGGGGTGGCTTATATAGAGTGCGCCAGGACTCCAGCTCCCCTCCATTACGTAGGATTCAATGTACATAAAGAGGTGGCGTTACAGGTAACACATGTATTGAAATGTTGTAAATGGTCATTAAATATCTGAGTGAATGCTCGACCGTTGTTGTGCAGGGCGGCTTTAGGTCTTCTTATCGTCGAGTGGTTTGATGGTCGAGTGACCTGGATAAAGTGAGATCTCCGAGTGGATGGTAGGTCGAGTGGACTTCACTCGACACCTTTACTGGATCACTTCTTCTGATACTTGAACTTCTTTGTTCTTAGGACTAGGACCTTGGGTAGGATGTATAGGTCTGGCCTATTACCCTACCCTAGGTTTATGTCTACATCATTAGCCCCTGAATGAATCGAGGTTTGAGTGAAACAGAAGGACGGAGTTGACCTTGCTTTTACTCTTGATTGTCTAATCTATATCTCCGAGTAGAGGCCAGTTGACAGAACTTCAGCATCATTTCAGTCGCCTTGATTGACTCAGAAATTACCGACTGGTTTATACCACCACATCCGTCGAACGAAATCTCTGACATGAAATCTTTGGCGTGATCGGTTGCAGAGGATCCCGGATTTCCTGGGATTCGAAATTTTGGTAGGAGCGCGCCAGGCGGAGCGTCCCGCGGTAAGTGGTGTAGATAAATAGGTCTTTTCGATTACTGCCCCACCTTTTTCGCCACGTATCCCGTGTGCAACTGTTGGGGAGATTTGACAGGACCGCTCGGGCCCACGCGCCAGCCACTCGGAAGTAGGCCCTTAAAAGTGGCGAGACCGAAGCCTTTGCACTGTGCGTGCTCATTCCCTTCTTCTTCCTCTCGCGACTCTGCTCTGCCCAGACCATCCACTCTCGACGCCGTCGCTCCGCCGCCATGGGGAAGGACAAAACGGCGGCGCTGGAGCGTGCGAAGAAAGCGACGGGAGCGGCGATGAGTAATAAGGTGAATCGGGGGTCTTCGTCGCGCTCGGGGTTGCCGTCGGGTTGGATCCAGGGAGATTGGATCCGATCCTCGCTCCGACAGGAGGACTTGGACGATATGGCCGAGCTGGGGTTGATCGTCCATAAGTCCGCGCGCCTGCCGAGGGGAGAAACGGAGCCACAGCCGCGGCCGGGTGAGTGTGTCCTGCTCACCACCCACTTCGACCGTGGTTTTTTGCTTCCCCCGCATTCACCATTTCACTCCCAACACTATCACATATCTTGCTGCGTTCATCTCCATGTGTGAGAATTTCCTGGGGTGCCGACCGCACTGGGGTCTTTTCAAGCACATCTTTACCATCCGATCCCCAACTGTGAAGAAAGCGAACTCGAAAGATGAGAAAACCCATGTCATTCAGATGTGTGGGGGTCTGGGCATTCAGAAGAGGAAAAGGAGCTCTTTCCCTCCGATGACTCTTCCTGAGTCGGTAAGGGGTTGGCAGTCGACCTGGTTCTACTGCCAGGACCTCGCAACCCCAGGCCAGTCGACAGGGCTTCCTCCTTTCTCTTTTGCCCGAGTTCAAACTCCATCTTCCTTGAAAGTGACTGATGCAGAGAAGGCAGAGACAGGCATGCTATTTGAGAGAGTGGTACAACTGATCAACCAGGGTGTCACTGGTATGGATCTGCTCGAGGTGTTTCTCAATCGGCGAATCCAGCCTCTCCAAGCTCGTGACCATCCCATGAGGATGTACTCTGGGGCTGGTGACACTGCTCGGGTTCATCCGGAGGAGGTGGAGGCCAAAACCATAGCCGAGTGGTTGATGGGTATCACCGGGAACAAGGACAACCCCAAGGGCGCTAGGAGAGTCGACCCTTTCAGCGAAAGCAACCCGCCAGATAAGGTCTGGTCATCATGACTGAGTTTTTGAACGTATTTTCCGACTGATTGTTGCTTTGACTGACTTAGGATTGGTCCCTTGCTTTGCAGATCTACACGGAGATGTATTTGATGCCCAATGGTGAACATGCTCTGGAGCAAGACCAAGAGGACGAGGATAGTGCTGAGGAGAGCGGCGAGTGGGAGTCCCCAGCTGATGATGATGAAGATGACAGCGACGAGTCGGAAGACGAGGAGATAGCCGACTCGCTGCCTCGCTCCGAACGTCGACCCAAGCAGAAGCATGACCCCGCGAACAGGCGTCGCAAGGCCGTGGCGTCAAGTGTTCCACCTCACAAGCGCGCTCGGTCCCCGACTCCGTATCGGACTGAGAAGGTCACCAAGCAGCCCAAAGCTAACCCTTCGAAGGCTCGGAAGACCTTGCCTAAGATTAAGATGGATGTCCATGTTGCCTCTGGGTAAACGCTCTTCCCATATGTTTTTGTTCCGATCAATTTTTCTGTTCCGACCGGCCTTTTTGTTCTGACCGAATGGACGATGAATTTGTGTAGCCCGACCTCAGCTGCGACTGACATGGATATCGACAAGACTGCAGCTAACGAGGAAGCTGACGATGCCGTCACCTCCAAAGCCAGTAAGCCAGGTCGATTCGAATGTGTCTGGTCAACTGAATGGTTTGTCGGTTATCTTTATGGTTTTCTCTGTTCTTTGTAGATCCACGAGATGTTGTTGTGCTTCTGGATGACGACGAAGAAGTGCCGCTGAGAGGGAGGAGGAAGAAGGGCAGGGAGCTGGGCGGGAAGGCACCTGAGGTCCAGGTTCCTCAGTCGACTGTGACGCCTGGAACGGTGGTCGACCGCACGACAGATCCGGCTCGAACCAACGTCACCTTCATTGTTCCGCTGTCGACTGACTGCCCCTTGGGATCGGCTGCTCAAACTTCTGTTGCTCCGATACAACTCTCCACCTCAGATCCGGTGGTTGCTTCGATTGCTCTGCCCCCATCACTTTTCACTGCATATCAAACTCTGGACGATCCGACAGCTGCTGCCAAGGAAGCTCTTCTTCAGTTGAACCTTGTGATGGGACAGATGAAAATGATGCATGAGGCTAGTCAGGTAGCCTTCAATGCCGGAGCTGCTCTGCAAGCCAATGTCCAGGTTAGTCGACTTTCTGATCGACTGTATTTCTTGTCTGATCACCCACTGGGGTGTGTCTGTTTTAATGTTGTATGTCTCTTTGTGTCGATTCGAACTGAACCGCACGCCGAGTGGAATCGAAACCAGTGGGGGCACGCTGAGTGCACCCACTGGGTGTAGTCCCCGAGACCATAGGTGACTACGGGCAGTCAACTGTGGTCTAAGAATGGAACCTCTCTCCTTATTTTTTGCTACTCGAGCTGGGCAGACCATGCCAAGTGGAATCGAAACCAGTGGGGGCACGCTGAGTGCACCCACTGGGTGTAGTCCCCGAGACCATAGGTGACTGCGCGCAGTCGACTGTGGTCTGAGAACTTTCTTTTTCTCTCTTTCTTTTGCAGAATCAGTGGGGGCACGCTAAGTGCACCCACTGGATGTAGTCCCCGAGACTGCCATTGTCAGGACCCCGATTCCAAGTCACATCGATCTAGCCGGTAACACCTCATATCCCTTTGCGGCCTCACGCACGGTATTCCCACGGGTGTCGCCTTACCATGGCCCGGGACCATTTGCGCCTTTTGGCTCACCTATATGATAGTGTCGCTAGCATCCATATGACAGGGAACCCGGGCCGACATGGCTAGTCGTGAACCCAAAGCGGCACTAACCCATGGGGACAGGCATACATGAATCACATCGAAGATGTCGGTCAGCAGCGTGTGAATCCGGGCTGTAGCACTGGGCTAACAGGACTCCGGGAACCCGGGCTGTAGCAGGCTAGGCAGGACTTCGGATGTCACCGCGTGACATTTCCCCGGAGGGACAGACACAGGAACGAAGTGAAACACATGCTGGCCAGTCAAGTGTCCTCAGAAGTAGTGTTGGGCTAGCAGGACTCCGGTGAACCGGGCCGTAGCAGACTACTATGGCTCAAGGAAGCACTAGGCTACATTTCCCCATAAGAGAGGCTGCCAAGGATAAACAACTAGATTGTCGGATCCCACACATACCAAGCATTTCAAACATACACACAATATGCTCGATATGTGTAAATACAACATGGCATCACAAAATAACTCTACGACTCAAGTATTTATTCATTAGGCTCTGAGGAGCGAGATATTACAAACATGGGTCTCATGACCCAACATTCAGAGCATACAAGTCAAAGCACATGCGGAAGCTTAACATGTCTGAGTACAGACATCTACAAATGAAAAAGGCTGATAAGCCTGACTAACTACCAGATCCTGCCGAGGGCACAAGATCGTAGCTGAGGTATCAAGCTAAACGTCGAAGTCCACACGGAACTACTAGCGAGACTGATATCTCTCTGCAAAACATAAAATAAGCAAACGTGAGTACAAATGTACTCAGCAAGACTTACATCAGAACTAACTACATATGCATCATTATCAACAAAGGGGTGGTGGGGTTTAACTGCAGCAAGCCAGCTTTGACTCGGTGGCTATCCTGAACTACGGCTCCAAGTAACTCTTTTGAGGTGGCGCACACGAGTCCACATATTGACCAATCAATACACCACTATGGATTCGATCCCATCTTCCTACGAGAACGCCATCCATAGCACTCACGCTTATCTTGTGCATTTTAGAGTATCAACTTTCACTTATCTATGAACTATTATAGGCAACCCAGAAGTCCTTTACCGCGGACACGGCTATTCGAATAGATCATTTATAACCCTGCAGGGGTGTACTTCCTCACACATGCTCTTGCCACTTGCCACCATGTACACGTCGTGTATCTCGGCAACCTTCAAGCAGAAGCCTTGCGAGGGAGTCGGACACGACCTGACTAACCACACAATTCTCTAGTCCAGTTTTATCGCCTATTCCGGTTCCATCCGCGAGGAGATCCGGCCGGGGTTTCGCTCACAGCCCCAAACGATGTGTGCAGGGTTCCCGAGACACCAAACGGGTGCTCGGTACACCGGGCCATGGTGTATCTACCGCATCATAGCCCACCCCTAGGGTCAGCGCTATGCACGGCCTCCAACACATATCCTACAAACACCAGAAACTAGTTGCAACTCCTGGACAGAGGGCAAGGGCAGTTAATAAGTCGAGAGGGTCCATTGGTTTCGGGCCCAATGCATGGTAGTAACCGTTTCATGGATCAAAAACACAGAACTCAGTTCCTGAGGACGGTTTCAATGAGACAACCCACCATGTACTCCTACATGGCCTCTCACCGCTACCTTTACCAAATTGTGTTCACTCGCTTAGTTCACACACAGTAGGACATGTTTACACACATCCGATTCATCCCCGATGAATCAGACCTGACTCAACTCTAAGCAGTACCAGGCATGACAAACAAGCATGAATGAGTAGGCACATCAGGGCTCAAACAACTCCTACTCATGCTAGTGGGTTTCATCTATTTACTGTGGAAATGACAGGTCATGCAGAGGAAAAGGGGTTCAGCTACCGCAGCAAGTAACAGATGAATCGTTGTTGTCCTAATGCAATAAAAGAGAGCAGGAGCGAGAGAGTGGGATTGTTTCGGAATGAACAAGGGGGTTTTGCTTGCCTGGCACTACTGAAGATTGCATTGAGTCTTCATCAGTGTCAACGATCACAACGTCGGAACATCGTCTACCGAGAGGGGACAAATACCGGCAATAGAGAAGGAAACACAATCAATGCAATGCACAATATGATGCATGCTTGTGACATGGCAATATGAGTGTGTTGGTCTAATGCAACTACAACCAGATGGATTTGGGTCATATTGAACCAAAGGTTCAACCCCAAATTCAAATTATGAATTCAAATAGTGCCTTATCATGTTTTGCACTATATAGCAAGGTTAAGTTGTTTAAACATGCATGAAACCGGTGCAGATAGATAGATTGGATTTTTCTGATCATTTTTCATATATAACTTATTTCATTTGGGGTTACAGATTAATTTCTAGGAATTTTTGAAGTTTGCAACAATTTCTGGAATTTTCTATACAAAAATAAATCCAGAAATTAGTTATTGCGTCAGTAGTGCATCAGGGTGACGTCAGTGGTCAAGGGGACGGTCCAGGTCAAACTGACCAGTGGGTCCCATGTGTCAGTAGTTAGTTAAGCTAACTAAATTTAGTTAGCGCTAATACTGGGTTAGTTAGCAAGGCGGGCCCCACATCATAGACCCAAGGGTCAAACCCAGGCCCACCCGGGTCAACTTCGGCGAGGTCAAACCCGCCGGCGACATGACGCCGGTGAGGCCGGACGCGGTGGAGGGCTCGGATTTGCGTCTCCGGCGACCAAACGGGCGGCCGAGACCATCTACGGGGAGCTGGAAGCGAGCCGCGTCGTTTGGGGTGGAAGTGAGCTTGGGCTCGTTGCTGCAGTGGCCTAGGCGGGGCGGCGCTAGCATCTACGGCTCCTACGCGTTGCGGGGAGTGCGTTGGACACAAGCCCGGGACCATATGGTCACCGGAGCATGACCGGCGACGACGCGGGCGGCAGCGCGTGCAGTTGAGCTTCGTGCAGTCGAAGCAGGGGACGACAGCAAGAACGGAGAGGATGGGAATGTAGCTAAGCTCACAGCGGTTGCGACGAGCTAGACGGCAAGGTCGGGGACGAGCTGAAGCAGTCGTGATGGCGAAAGGGATCTCTGGCGGCGATCAGCAAAGACGAGGACGAGGCGGTAACTCCAGGGCGAGTGAGCGCTCGGGGCTCGGTCTGCTCGACGGAGAGGAGGGCGGCGGAGCTCCTGGACACGGTGGCGTGGCACGGAGACGACGGATAGCACGGCTATGGCGACGGTGCGGCTACGGCAGCGTCGTCCATCGTGGGAGAGAGCGAGGGAGAGAGGCAAAAGGGCGTGTGAGGTGTCCACGGGGTCGGGGCGGTGCCGCAGAGGCGCTGAGGCGTCAATGGGCGCGGCGATGGCGAGCGAGCAGGGTGGTGGCGTGGCGGCGGCGGCATCGCGATGTCCCTCCTCGCGCCTCTTGGCGAGGTAGGTGATGACTAGCACAGGCGGATGGGCGGGCCAGCCAGTAAGTGGCCTCGGCCTTTCTCTCTCTCTCTTTCTAAATTGTTTTCTGTTTTCTAATTTTCTGCAACTGTTGGGCTTTATTAAAAATACTATAACGTTTCCAGAAATCCTCAAAATAATTGTGGGCTCTGTTGGGATTATTCCTAACAGCCCTCACTTAAAACAAGAATTATTTGGGCATTTAAAATATTTAATAGCATTTATATGCCCAAATGCAAATACTATATGATTTAATTCAAAGCCCAAATATGTCCTGCAAAAATATAAACCATTTTTGGCAGATGCTTCCACCTCAAACCAGAAATGTTGAACATTTTCAGAGGGCATTTTGAATTTAATGAAAAAGATTTTATTTATACCCTTGTTGAATTCACTTGGTGCTAGGGTTTAAGCATCCCCATTTCAAGATTAATTAAAATTGGAAAATATGCATGGATGCAATGCCACTAATTACAAGAATATTTATAGGGCTGTGACAACTCACCCCCACTAAACAAGAATCTCGTCCCGAGATTCAAGACGTGAGTTAAGAAGACAGAGGGAGCACAAGACCAACACAATCTTCACGATCCAGGTGGCACCTCATAAGGTTGTTGCTTCGTTGAATACGTTGATCTTGATGTCCCCGCTTTTGAGATCTTCATCCACGCGATGACGACAGAAATAAACTATACTAGGATTGATCTTCTCGAAGATCGAACTATACAATCTCAACTCGCAGGATGAGATGTTGAAACATCTCGAGTTGAGACATAAAACACATCGAGAGGGATGGAAGAACAACGACGGGGTTTGATTTGGTAGGCAACAATTCCACGGTTTAGAAAGATGGTGGATGGTGTTAACGTGGCGAGGAAATAATAGCCATGATCCCGTAATGGTGCACCTTGGGAAAAGGTGACTCGTTGAACTGTTCCCTTAGGTGGCAAAAATAATTACTTTTGATTCAGAGATCATTGAAACTCTTTAAACCATCCTAAGGCAATCACAACCGATCGTTTGGCGGAGTTCAAAGGAATGGCATATCCGGATTCGGATGGATGATGTGGACTACCTTGTTGAAGACAACGCGATGGATGATTTTGCTTATCATCGGAAATGGATGGGACCCATGGTAAGTCCACTTTTGGAGATGATCTTGGACATCAACTGCTGAGAAGGGCAGCCCATGGGGGATTGGCGCAATGGCGATGCAAGCTGGGAACCAAATGCAACTGTTGGGAAAGTTCCAACCATCATATCTGCCTGAGATTCAGATCCGATTGGTAATAGGATACTTCAGACTCAGCATGTCTGAAAAGAAAGTTTGCAACACAATTCGACGAGATGACGTTGCGAGATTCTCGGGAAATGAACTACGATAGCAAGCTCCAAAACATGAGCTGGTTCTTCTACAAACCCGTGAACACGTTGTCCAAGACAAGCATGACCACGTAGTAGTCTTATAATAAAACACTACCGAGTTCAGGTGGGGAACCATCATCGAGGATATCGAAGTCTTGTGCATGACCTAGGATTTGCACAACAACTCCTTTTCCTTGAACAAATCAATCAGTGGCTTGGTGTGCTAGGGAATTCATATGGAGTGGAGGTAATTAATCTACCAAACCATAGAATACATTTGCTCATCCATAATTGACTTGGGACGGTACCTGAGGAAATAAAACAATCTTTCTCGAACCCACGGTGGCAACTTGCACCAAATGCACATGAATTCGAGGAAGTCACTTCTTCCATCCAAGCATAAGCTTCATGAACGAAACATGAAGGCATTGCTTACAAAGTTTCCAACACTAGGTTGATGTTCAACATGAATCATGGGGGAGACAAAATGCTGCTGATGGACTCAATAGCAACTCATCGGAATTTCCATATCACTGGAGTTCCACCATCATGTGAACACGGTGATAGCATTGGTCAGACCAAAAGATGTAATGGTGTATGCTCGAGGGATCAACCACGAGTAAGACAACATTACGAACATCGTTGGTTCTGATTTGGCTTGACGATAGCCCATACTCAAGTCAAAGTTTGATAAGACAATAGGTTCAACAACTGATCACGAGGACCAATCGATGAAGATATCATCTTTCTTCAACACACACACAAACGCAAATATATCCCTTCAGAATGAACTAAATTCAGCAAAGCTTTTATCTTCCAACTCTCCAAGTTGCTGTTTAGCTTAATCAACCAGCTCAGGGATATCCAACACAGATTCTTGGAGAAGGGGTGGTTTACAAGAAACCAACTTGATCACGAACTTAACATAGCGGTCAGGTGACAACCTGGTAATACTTCCGAGAAGATATTCAGAAAATCATGAGCCACCAATATGCTATTAAGCTCGAGAAAAATCTTGCTTTTCAGGGCAAGACGTTATGATCAAAAGAGCGAGGAACTGACACAATCCTAACTCATTGATCGAAGGGTGCACCGGAAATAAGGACTAGGTAGCACAATCAACCTTAGGGTGATGATTCAATGATCAACACGCTAAGAATGAGAATATTGTCCATTAACTACCAAGCAACACGGTCGCTAGGAGTATAAATTTCACACATCATGGTTCACTTGTCGGCATTCCGGTTGCAACAACACGGAACCGAGGAATGAACGATGATGGCGAGAGTATCACTGCTTCAAGAATTCATAAGAGAAGGTGCAATTCTCATGACGTTCCTGACATAAAGTGGGTAATACTTCAGGATAGAACAGAATCAAAAGCTTGATTGCATTTGATCTGCGGATTACAACTGCTTTGACCCAATCCGGATATGGATGAGGTATGAGTTTGTTTCTCCCGTCATTCGAATAGAATGGCTTGACAGACCACAAGAATAATAGGCATCGATGGCGAATGCATGACTACTCGACTATCAATTGTGAGGACGGGGTCGAATACAACTAAGGAGGAACAACTCGAGGAACATATAACTTTCGAGTTGTGGATGCATAGGTTAGTATGTCGAATCAAGTTCAACAGGTTTCTTCCGGATAACCTATGCAGAAAAGTAGAACTGGAAGAGTCACAATATAGAATGGAGTACTCCTCAAGAGCACCACAGTTTGTGATCTTTTGGCTCAAGAACTTGACCATAAGCAGTTCATGGTATTTGGAAGAAGGAAATACCACGGACCTCGAGGACTATTGCAAGGTTACTAATATCCTAAAGGAACTAGCAAACACTACCAACAGGAGGTAAGTAGGGTGAATCTCGGGTCAAGAACCCAGGAATAGAATACCTACTAACTAAATGGCATCACGGGATGCTTTCGAGAATAATGGCCAGAATCATCACACCGGAAACACAAAACATGGCTAGATTACTAGGTGACTCCCTAAAACACCTAGGTTCATAATAATAGCTCCAACATATATGTCGAGGCAGCGGAGTACCTCAACACACTAATTTGTGTGATTAATCTGGCCCAAATGAACATTAGAAACGGAGAGAAGGAATTTGCAAATGCATCAGACTATTTAGAAATCTGGGATGACTCGGACAGCATAACGGCTGTAAATGCTCAAAATGATTTGAGACATCCTGCAAAAATGGTGGCATAACCACTCAATCATCACAATATCAAGATTCTGAGACCAGCTATGAACATACGGAAGTAGTAAAAACTGAACTGGGATTTGAAACTATCAATTCTATAAGTCTATGGATTAGTAACACGTCATCCTAATAGATAGATGAGAAGCCTAGTTCTTAAACCCGTAGAAGAGAGAGGATGACTCGGATCGAAGGCCATGAGGTATAAGGAGTAAAAAGAGCCTTCGTTCCTTCCACAATCAATTCCCTTACATAACTAAAGCATTTCGGACACAACTTCGACCGGTTTGGCTTGGTAAACCTCTGAGCGATCGAGGCTGTGATACCAAAGCTGTCGGACCCCGATTCCAAGTCACATCGATCTAGCGGTAACACCTCATATCACTTTGCGGCCTCACGCATGGTATTCCACGGGTGTCGCCTTACCATGGCCGGGACCGTTTAGCATTTTGGCTCACGTATATGATAGTGTCGCTAGCATCCATATGACAGAGAACCCGGGCCGACATGGCTAGTCGTGAACCCAAAGCGGCACTAACCCATGGGGACATGCATACATGAATCACATCGAGCATGTCGGTCAGCAGCGTGTGAATCCGGGCTGTAGCACTGGCTAACAGGACTCAAGAACCCGGCTGTAGCAGGCTAGGCAGACTCGGATGTCACCGTGACATTTCCCGAAGGGACGAACCACGAGCGAAGTGAAACACATGCCGCCACCAAGTGTCACGAGCAGTAGTCTTTGGGCTAGAAGGACTCCGTGAACCGGGCTGTAGCGGACTACTATGGCTCAAGGAAGCACTAGACTACATTTCCCCATAAGAGAGGTTGCCAAGGATAAACAACTAGATTGTCGGATCCCACACATACCAAGCATTTCAAACATACACACAATACGCTCGATATGTGTAAATACAATGTGGCATCACAACATAAGTCTACGACTCAAGTATTTATTCATTAGGCTCCGAGGAGCGAGATATTACAAACATGGGTCTCAAGACCCAACATTGAAACATACAAGTCAAAGCACATGCGGAAGCTTAACATGTCCGAGTGAGACATCTACAAATGAAAAAGGCTGACAAGCCCGACTAACTACTGAGATCTGCCGAGGGCACAAGATCGTAGCTGAGGTATCAAGCTAAGCGTCAAGTCCACATGGAACTACTACCGAGACTGACATCTCTCTGCAAAACATAAAATAAGCAAGCGTGAGTACAAATGTACTCAGCAAGACTTACATCAGAACTAACTACATATGCATCATTATCAACAAAGGGGTGGTGGGGTTTAACTGCAGCAAGCCAGCTTTGACTCGGTGGCTATCCTGAACTACGACTCCTAGTAACTCTCTTGAGGTGGCGCACACGAGTCCACATATTCACCAATCAATACACCACTATGGATTCGATCCCGTCTTCCTACGAGAATGCCATCCGTAGAACTCACGCTTGTCTTGCGCATTTTAGAGTATCCACTTTCACTTGTCTATGAACTGTTATAGGCAACCCAGAAGTCCTTTACCGCGGACACGGCTATACGAATAGATCATTTATAACCCTGCAGTGGTGTACTTCTTCACACACACTCTCGCCACTTACCACCATGTACACGTCGTGTATCTTGGCAACCTTCAAGCGGAAGCCTGGCGAGGGAGTAGGCCACGACCTGACTAACCACACAAGTCTCTAGTCCAGGTTTATCGCCTATTCGGGTTCCATCCGCGAGGAGATCCGGCCGGGGTTTCGCTCACGGCCCCAAACGATGTGTGCAGGGTTCCCGAGACACCAAACGGGCGCTTTCGGTACACCGGGCCACATGTATCTACCACATCATAGCCCACCCCTAGGGTCAGCGCCACATACGGCCTCCAACACATAACCTACAAACACGAAACTAGTTGCAACTCCCGGACAGAGGGCAAGGGCAGTTAATAAGTCGAGAGGGTCCATTGGTTTCGGGCCCAATGCGTGGTAGTAACTGTTTCATGGATCAAAAACACAGAACTCAGTTCCTGAGGACGGTTTCAATGAGACAACCCACCATGTACTCCTACATGGCCTCTCACACTACAAGAAATATGTCAACTTATGACCTTCTGTCAGTGACCCTAGAAGAATTGGTCATAGATTTATGACCATTTGAGACCAATTGGTCAAAAGCTGTTCGAGGGGCTCCAAACCCTAAACCATTGCGACCATTTTGGTCAGAAAGGTCATAATTTCCTTACATGAAATGGTCATAAAGCTAACAGCGCTAGTCCGCTGCCTTATTTCTAGTTGTTAACGACCAATATAGATGGTCATAGCCTTGTAAATTGTGGTGGGTTGCTATGACTAGGCGCCACCTCATCAGTTTTGCCTATGTGTCATGTCCATGTGGCAGTTTTGCCCTAGGTTGTGAAGCAACCTATATTTCTATCATTCAAAATTCCCCAACAAATCTCATAAATTCTTTGGGTCATATCTTCGTCAAATATGTAAAAACCTTCCTTGCCTAGTTCAAAATAATTCAAAAATATTCATTTTCCTATTCTGCTTCGAGTAACAGTTTGTGAAGGAAGTACCACTTTGGCATGTCCAAATAGTATCCATTTTCTCTGATGCTTTCCTATGCCCAAATAACCATCCTCCACCAAATGCCAGCTCAATCCATTCATTATTTTGAGCCGAGCTTCAACACTCGTATTTATGTCCAAAGGTGGTTTGCAAAGCAAGTACCACCTAGGCTCCTCCTTTTGAGCTGAAAATTTGTGAAAACAGTGTTCTTAGTAACTGATCATCCTCAGCCAAAACTCACGCCCATTAGCCATGTACATTTCCCGTGCCGCTAATCAAACACTTGGCTGTTAATTCATGTTTGAGCATCGATTGGTCTCCTTGTGAGAATCTTATGTTGTAATTTTCTTCCTAGCACCAACCTGGGACTGCCCAACCCACTAGACATGCCTAGGCCCCGAACACATGGCAACGCCACAGTCACGCTGGTGACCACGGCCAGGCATCTTGAGTTCTGGCAGCTCTAGAGTTGGGGCCCTCGGCCACAGCCCAAACCTCGATGTATCGCCACCAAACCATGTATTTATGATTAAATAGGTCCTTATGTAACTAGAAATGATTTTTGGAAAAAATAAATAGCAAACTATGAGGCAGCTGCAGTTCAAATTTGACCCGCTTCCACCTGAATCGGCAGAAATTTGTCTTTTTCACGAGAGGTGGATCAAAATTTTTTACACCAGACCATTTTGTCAATTGTGCATTAAATATGCCCTAGTATTTTATAAAAATGATTTGGTCCAATTTTGCAACAATTATTTGGTAGTTCCTTCACAAAAAAACCTCCTTTCTAGCACTCGAAAAATGGAAAATGGTTTTTTCGTCCAACGAAAATGAAAACTTCCTTAGGCAACATTGTTTGCTATTCCAATATGCACCCTTGTGCACAATATGAGATCATTTGAACAAACTATGACATGAATGCGGCCATAAGATTAATCATTTGGCTTGAAAGCCATGAATCTTCACACTTGAAAGCTCATTTCTAAGAACACTTTTTTAAAATAATTACCGTATTACAAGTTTATTATTTTTCCTGGAAACTTGGTCACATATAATGACACAATGCGAAGGTTTTCCAATTTTTTGATTTTTTTTGAATTTTTTATGCCCGTTTCAAAATGCGGTCAAAACGGCGGGCTTGACCGTTCCTAGCTAGTGGTTGAATCTTGGAATTTTTTTGGTGTTTATATGATTAAATAGATACTTATGTACCTAGAAATGATTTTTGGAAAAAATAAAGAGCAAACTATGAGGCAGCTACAGTTCAAATTTGACCCGTTTCCAACTGAATCGACGACAATTTGTCTTTTTCATGAGAGGTGGATCAAAACTTTTTTCACCCAACCATTTTGTCAATTGTGCATTATATATGGCCTAGTATTTTAGAAAAATGATTTGGTCCAATTTTGCAACAGTTATTTGGTAGTTCCTTCACAAAAAAACCTCATTTCGGGCACTCGGAAAATGAAAAATGGTTTTTCGTCCAAAGAAAATGAAAACTTCCTTAGGCAACATTGTTTGCCATTCTAATATGCACCCTTGTGCACAATATGAGATCATTTGAACAAACTATGCCATGAATGTGGCCATAAGATTGACCATTTCACTTGAAAGTCATGAATCTTCACACTTGATAGCTCATTTCTGAGAACACATTTTTAAAATAATTACCGTATTACAAGTTTATTATTTTTCCTGGAAACTTGGTCACATATAATGACACAATGCGAAGGTTTTCCAATTTTTTGATTTTTTTGAATTTTTTATGCCCGTTTCAAAATGCGGTCACAACGACGGGCTTGACCGTTCATAACTAGTGGTTGAATCTTGGAAAACTTTTGATGTTTCTCTAATTAAATAGATACTTATGTACCTAGAAATGATTTTTGGAAAAAATAAATAGCAAACTATGAGGCAGCTGCAGTTCAAATTTGACCCGCTTCCAACTAAATCGGCGGGAATTTGTCTTTTACACCAGAGGTGGTTAAAAACTTTTGACACCCAACCATTTTGTCAATTGTGCATTAAATATGTCCTAGTATTTTATAAAAATGATTTGGTACAATTTTGCAACAAATATATGGTAGGTCCTTCACAAAAAAACCTCATTGCGGGCACTCGAAAAATGGAAAATGAATTTTCCGTGCAAAGAAAATGAAAACTCACTTTGGCAACATTGTTTGGAATTCCAAGATGCACCCTTGTGCACAATATGAGATCATTTGAACAAACTATGCCATGAATGTGGCCATGAGATTGAGCGTTTGGGTTGAAATCCATGAATCTTCATGCATGATAGCTCATTTCTGAGAACACTTTTCTAAAATAATTTCCGTATTACAAGTTTATTATTTTTCCTGGAAACTTGGTCACATATAATGACACAATGCGAAGGTTTTCCAATTTTTTGATTTTTTTTTGAATTTTTTATACCCGTTTCAAAATTCGGTCAAAACGGCGGGAATGACCGTTCCTAGCTAGTGATTGAATCTTGAATTTTTTTGGTGCTTCTCTAATGAAATAGCTACTTTTGTACCTAAAAATGTTTTTTGGAAAAAATCATGAGCAAACTATGAGGGGGTTGCAGTTCAAATTTAACCCGCTTCCTGCTGAATCAACAAGAATTTTTTTAAATGACAAAAAATAGCTAGAAGGATCGGAAATGCATACAAATTGGTTATCACCCATAAAATGTGGTCTAAATTACGTGAAAATTTTAGTGATGCCATTTTGCAAAATAGTTTTGGCAGCTGCTTCACAAAATACCCTGTTTTTAGGTCTAAGAAATAATTTTAAATACCTATATTTCGAACCAATCAGGAGGCAGCCCACGGATCACCTCCCACTGTACTCGATCTGAGCCGTCCACACCCTTCCGCAGTCCCTCAATCCAGCACCTCTCCCTCGTTCCCTTAGTCACAGGCACACCCTTCCCCCTCAGTCCCTCGATCCAGATCCAGATCCAATTCCGCCGCCTCCCTCACCGACCGCCGGCGCCTCCTTCGCCGATCACCGTCGCCGACCCCCGAGCCCCAACCCTCCGCTCCCTCTTCTCCCGTGGCCTCACCTCCTACCCGGACCCTCCCCTCGAGGCCGTCTGGTTCTTCTCTGTGCTCCCCGTGGCTAGGGTTTCGGGGGCAGCGCTCACCACTTCAACACCGCCGGCGACCACAACCACAACTACAGCCTCCACCTCCACTCCCTAGACGGAGATCCACTCGATTCCTCCCCCTCCCTCGATTCCTCTCCAATCCCGCTGGCTGGAGATCCACTCGAGCTCCCCCGTGATTCATCTCCAATCCCGCCGCCGTCCCCAGCTCCTCACCACAAGCTCCAGCAAGCCCGCCTCCCGCGCCCCTCGGCCCGCCGCCGCGCCTCCTCATGAGGCGACGAGCTCAGGCTCCAGCGCCTCCGATCACCGCGCCGGAGGCCGCTGCCGTCCTCCCGACAAGGCAGCTGCCGTCCTGGCGGCGTGCCTAGGCCCCGCGGCGCCGGACCAGCCCGGGTGGGTGCCCCTCGTCCCCACTTGTTTTCCCCCTCCGATCCGATCGATCCGCAGGAGGCTGTAGCTGACCCCCTCTCTCACCTCGCCTTATGGATGCAGATCCGTCCTCCCCGACAAGGCAGTTGCCGTCCTGGCGGCGTGCCTAGGCCCCGCGGCGCCGGACCAGCCCGGGTGGGTGCCCCTCGTCCCCACTTGTTTTCCCCCTCCGATCCGATCGATCCGCAGGAGGCTGTAGCTGACCCCCTCTCTCACCTCGCCTTATGGATGCAGATCCGTCGAGGGATACACCATCGCCGGTTGGGGAGCAGGATCTGGCGCTGGGGTTCAAGGTCAACGCCAAGGGCCTTTGCTGCTGCGCCTTCATCGGTGTCAACACCTTCTTGATGAGATTGGTCTTTGGGAAGCATGTCCCCCGTGCTGTTTTCGTTGATCTTGAGCTCACAGTGATTGATGAGGTGAGGACTGGCACTTCTTCAGTGAGATTGGTGCTGGGAAGCATGTACTACTTGTTGCAGCATTACCCTTCTAAGTTTACAGGGCTCGATAAGGCATTAAGTGTCTTTAAGATTGCTGTTAGGACAATACTGCAATTCAGGTTGTGAGCATATCACTTATTCCTGAGCAGAGTGGTAGTATTTGCTTTAAGCAGAGTAGAAAAATGTTCAGTGTTAATTTGTTGTGTATATACGAGTAGCTCGAAACTTGTTGCCAAAAATAGAATAACTCATGTCTTGCTTGAACTAGACAAGGAAGACCTAATCAAGCTGAGTCTGAGTGAGTGGTAAACAATATAGAGCTCGGACGCTAATCAAGCTGATTTAACGAGTAGATGTCTAGATTAAACCTGTCCATTATTAACCCCTGCTCCTTGATGATGTCGACCTCCACATCCACAATATGTAAGCGTGTCAGCGTTAATATTATTGCAATCCTTCTTGTTTTGTTGGCTTTAGTTAACTTTTTTCATATAATAAAACGTGATCTTGTTATACAATTTTGGGTTCATCAATTAATAGTTTGGAAAGCCTACAAGCCCTCTTATAGTTAACTAAAAGGTTGTTGAACATTTTTAACAAGCGATATTGGACATTCCCATGTTGTACATCACTGATTATGTACAACTTGGTACAAAATTGGTCTGATATTAGTTTTATATCACAAAAGTAGGGAGGTTCCTGCTGCTTATTAGTATCAGCTTTGGATTATTACTGTGTTTGGTTCACCTGTAACACCCGGATGATTAGGGAACAATAATCACCCCGGTTATGTTAATTAACCTCTCGTTGATTCGAACCCGTCCTAAGACAAAAATCAAAACTAGAACAAACGATAAAAAGTTTCGAAAACAAATTCTAAAATGTTCGGGGGTTGTCTAAAATAGCTAACCTAATATTGGTGGGGTGCACTAATTTTTATATAATGCTCTGGCATTTTAAATAAACTAAAAATAGAAAAGAAAAATAATAAAAGAAAACAAAATAAAAGCGGGGGAAAAACCCTGCCCAGCCAGCCCTCCCCCTCCCATTTAGCCCCCAGCCCGTTCCCCTTTCCCCTGGCGGCCCATCGCCCAGCCGCCCTACCACATACCCTCCCACCCCGCTGCTAACCCTAGCCGCATCCCACTTCCCCACGCCCCCCTCACAACAATCTCCTCCCCGATTGGATCGGGCGAGAACCACCCGACCGAGCCACCTCCGCCGCCCACCCACCTCACCGGCGCCCCCCCCCCACCACCGCCCCCCCCCCTCTCCTCCTCCCCATCGCCACTGGGAGCCCTCTCCTCCCTCCGTCGCCCCAAGCTGGCAACCTCCATGGTCGAGCTCGGCCTCCGCCTCCCGTCGCCAGCGCCGCCTCCTCCGACCGCCTCCCGCCGGTCATCGCCGCCCCACCGAGCCCGCCGCCTAGACCCGACTCCCCCCAAGGCTCTCTCTCTCCTCCCTCCAGGTCGGCCACATTTCGCCTCGTCGCCCGCCCCGAACCCCACCTGCTGCCACCGCACCAACCCCCTGCTCCCTCTCCTCTTGGACCGGTGGCCCGTCCTGGCCCCGTCATGAGCTCGGCCGCCCGTGACCTTGGCCGATCCCCCGTTCCTCTCCTTCCCCCCCTCGCCGGATCCGGCCGTTCGAGGCCCCGCCACCGCATGGCCCCTCTCCCCGTCCTTCCCCCGTCGGCGACATCTCCGGCGCCCGTTCGGCGCCCTCGCCCCAAACCGACCCCTCGTTCCCCCCGGCGCGCTCGGCCACGGCCGAACCCCCCCTCCATCGCCTCGGCGCCCTTCTCGCCGTCGGCCGGTCGCGCCGTCGCCTCGGCGCCTCGTGTGGCCTCGGCGCCTGGATCGCGCCCAGATCGCGCCAGCCACCGATCGCGCCCGGCTGACGCATCGCCTCATGCCCGATTGGCCTTGGGCGTCACGTGAGGGGCCCCACCCCAAAAGAACGTTTTTATTAAAACAGGATAAAAATAAAATGAAAATGAATAAAATTAATTAACTAACTAATTAATTAATTAATTAATTGAGTAATTAATTAATCTAATTAATTCTGAATTAATTAACCCTAATCATTAATTAACCTAATTAATCAATGTTAATTAAATCGATTAGGGTAATTAGTCATTAGTGAATGACATGCGGGACCCACGACGGGGTTGACTCGATCAACCTGTTGATGATGACGTCGGCATGATATCATGATGATGTCATAAATGCATTTTCGAAATTAATTAAATAATTAATTAAATTCCAGAAATTAATAAAATCTTTTAAAAATCATATCTTTTAATCCGTAATCCGGATTAAAATAATTTCAACATGAAAGTTGCTAAGAACGACGAGACGAATCCGGATCGCAGTCCGTTCGTCCACCACACATCCTAACCTATCGAACCTGCAAACTTTCCTCTCCGGTTCATCATCGACAGACGTCGGAACAGGAAAACTTCGGATGTTTTCCCCTAACGATACCCTCTTACCACGTTAGAACACGCCTAGCATCGCTTCTTGACATGTCATGCATCGATATGCATCTGTTTACTTTGTATTCATTGTTTCTTCCCCTCTTCTCTCCGGTAGACTACGAGACCGACGCTGCGGTGGCGGTTCGACTACGGTGTTGATGACCCTCTCTCTTGCCGAGCAACCAGGCAAGCCCCCCTTGATCACGGATATCGCCTACTCTTATCTACACTGCTTGCATTAGAGTAGTATAGCATGTTACTATTTTGGATACTCCTATCTTTGCTGCATAGCTTTGTCCTTGTAATTTCATTGTTACCTTACGCAATCCTATATGCTTAGTATAGGATGCTAGTACCTTCATCTGTGGCCCTACTTTCTTGTCCGTCCGCGTGCTATACTATCGGGCCGTGATCACTCGGGAGTTGATCACGGTATATACTATATACTTATACATGATACATGTGAGACTAAAGTCGGTCGGTGATGGAGCACCCATGAGTGGATCTTTGAGGCGGAGCGGCGGGGCAGGTTGAGACCGCCTAGGAGAGAGGTGGGCCTGGCCTGTTCGGCGTTCGCGGTTACTTAACACGCTTAACGAGGTCTTGGTATTTGATCTGGGTTGGCTACGAGCTTATCGCACTAACCATCTACGCTGGAGTAGTTATGGGTATCCCGGCGTCGTGGTATCGGCCGAAATGCTTCAGACGTCGGCGACGGAGCGGCGCCGGATTGGACTGGAGCGCTGATGGGCTAGGTCTGCTTCGGCACAGTCGCATAGCGTGCAGGTGTGCTCGAGGCGATGGGCCCGGACACCTGCGGCTTAGGTTTAGACCGGCGTGTTGGCCTCTCTGTTGTGCCTAGGTGGGGCTGCGGCGTGTTGATCTTCTGCGGCGGGCATGACCCGGAAAGTGTGTCCGCCAATTGGGATCAAGCGTCTTTGGGTAAGATGGTGCACCCTGCAGGGAAGTTAATCTATTCGGATAGCCGTGATCTTGATAACAGGGCGACTTGGAGTTGTACCTTGAGCTTATGACAACTAGAACCGGATACTTGATAAAACACACCTTCCAAGTGCGGATACAACGGTGGTCGCTCTCGCTCGGGGTTATGGCGAGGGATTGCGGGTAGGATTATTGCTATATGATGTTACTTGGAGGACTTCCGTTGTCCTCTTACATGCATGCAAGACAGGTGTCGAAGCGTAGTCTTCGTTAAGACTAGCTATCCCCTCTTATTACGGCATTCTGCGATTCAGTCCACCGATATGGCCTTTACCCATATATCCATGCATAAGTAGTGTAGCTCCTTGCTTGCGAGTACTTTGGATGAGTACTCACGGTTGCCTTGTTCCCCTTTTCCCCTATCTCTACTCGATTGCTGCAATCAGGCGATGGAGCCCAGGGCGACGCGCGCCGCCTATGGCGACTACTACTCGGGGCGCCTACTACTACGCAGCAGCCCGGCGACGACCGGGAGTGACCTAGGAGGATCCTGGCGGAGGCCCGCTCCTCTTCGATCAGTATCCCGGTTTGTGCTAGCCATCTTATGGCACCTTGTTTAACTTATGTCGTACTCAGATATTGTTGCTTCCGCTGACTTCGTCTATGATCAAGCACTTGTATTCGAGCCCTCGAGGCCCCCGGCTTGTATTATGATGCTTGTATAACTTATTTTATTTGTAGAGTTGTGTTGTGATATCTTCCGTGAGTCCACGATCTTGATCGTACACATTTGCGTGCATGATTAGTGTACGATTAAATCGAAGCGTCACAAGTTGGTATCAGAGCCGACTGCCTGTAGGAATCCCCCTTCCACACTCCTTGGCCGAAGTCGAGTCTAGACATTGCAAAACTTTTACTAACTTGGCTGTGTGCCTTACGGGCCCACGTCGCCATCGGGTGGTATTAGGATCTTTTACTCCTCGACCTTTACTCGGGACTCGGACTCTCTTCTACTCGGGTTAAGCGATTTTACTAACTATCACTAGGATCCCGTGACCGCATTCACCCCGAAGATGGATATAGCCTTAGTTGTTTTTGGAATTGTATTTGAACAATTTCCACCCTGTCATTTGACTCCTTTGAAACGTCTTTGTTTTCAGATGGAACCCACGAGGCAGGTCGTGCGCCACACGACGGCCATTGGTGCCTCGGGATCACCTGCGGTGCTAGCCGAGATGATGACCTATCTGGGTTATCGCTGGCACCCTGAGTACACCGTCTATGAGGAGTACCAGGACTATAACCAGGAGCAGTACCGCGCCATCGTCCACCTCTACTCTCGGGAGTACGAGTCCACTACTGTGCTGCACACCGCACATGGTGTTGGAGTGACTATCGATATGGCAGTCCACGATGCTGCTTATGCTGCTCTGACACGTCTCCGTCAGAGTATCGAGAGTTGGACACCTCCCCTTCGGCACATTGCTATCGCGTCGATGTTGGTGAGGAGGTTACTACACTGCTGCCTACACCATCGCCACCAGAGAGCCCTTCCACCATCGTAACTTTGTTACGCATGCGATGGGCTGGATCGAGCTAACCGAGCTCTTTCGCCACGAGTTGTTCATCACCCGTCGGCACCTCTATCGTGCTCGGCGCTGATGCACCCTTTGTCCGTTCGGAGAGCTGCCGCGTTCTGCGATCTACCCGCCAGACCGTGATGCCCGGGGAGTTGGTTGGCGGGCGTGGGAGGCTACTCTCCGCGCTTGGCCCTTTTCGCCACACGGGCGTCGGATTCAGCACCGAGTATCCGCGCCCCAGTCACCGACGTGGAGGACTATCCACTGCCGCACTACCAGCTTTCAGGCTACAGCTACCTCCGCAGTACCGCGTGGGACTGATTTAGACTTGCTTGTTGGTATTTGATGTATTCGCCGCGAGCCTGCGTGCCGCCTATGATGTAGTAGTCTATGTACTGGACTCTATGTATCGAACTCTATGCATGATTCCTTTTGTAAGACATGCCAACTACTATGTAGTTCCCATCATGCTGCTTTCATTATGCATGTTTCATCATGAATGGTTCCTGTCTCTTGCTTAATTTCTCAAATGCTGAACTACCCCTGTTATATAATAGCAGGATGGTTAGGCCAGCAGTGTCGTAACCGTGGTGCCAACTTCCCACCACCGCCTGAGTACATGGCTGGTATGATCCAACAGCTCGAGATGAATCGCCAGTTCATGGAGAACATGATGGCTCAGTTCCCTCGCCCGAATATGCACCAGCACCCAAACGGGACAACTCTGCAGGATTTCATACGCCTGAACCCCAGCGTGTACCGCAGCTCAACTCAGCCACTGGATGCTGATGACTGGCTCCGTGACATCACCTATGAGATGGAGTCTGCTGATGTAGCCCTCGCCACTATGTCACTTTTGCTTCCTTCTTCTGAAGGACCCGCAGCTCAATGGTGGGACAGCCACCGGCGTACTCTGCCAGTTTGAACACTCATCACCTGGCGAGACTTCGAGGCTGCCTTCCGTGCCCGCTTCATCCCTCAAGGGGTCATGGACCGGAAGAAGCGTGAGTTCCGCAACCTCACCCAAGGCAACAAGACTGTTGAAGCCTATCAGCGAGAGTTCTTGGACTTGTCTCGCTATGCTGAAGAGGATATTGCAACTGATGCACGCAGACAAGAGAAGTTCCGTGACGGTCTTCAAGCTGACATCAAGCTCGCACTTCTAGTGCACGACTTTGCTGATTTCGCCACCTTGGTGAACAAAGCTATCAATGTCGAAACTGGTGCAGGAATACGAGCTCTAACGAGCGCAACCGTGACACGGGCTCATCTTGGGCCCGTCCTCGCGAAAGCGCAAGATATGGATTCCCAACAGCATGTACCAAATTAATGCACTGCTCCAAAGCGAACTATGCTACACCTCGTCGCCTACAACTAAGCGGCCAAGCTTCCAGCTCCACCACCCCAAGCTCTGTTCCCTCCCAATAATGGCTTATGCTTGGTGCGGACAACCAGGGCACCGTGCTAGAGAATGCAACCGAACCGAATCAATCGCCCTTCCAAAGCGGCTGGCCGTGGAAACACCGAACCGCAACAACACCGGCAAGTCTTATGGGCAAGCTCAGGCCAACCACGTTGATCTGAGCGAAGCTCAAGACCAGCACTGCTCTCGTGATGGGTACACTCCTCGTAAATTCAGTACTGCATCTGTTTTATTCGATTCAGAGCATCGCATTCATTCATGTCTCAAGACTTTGCATACAAGCACGGCGTTAAGTGTGAAGAGATGAACTCTTCGGTAGTGGTAAAACCCCATTGGGACAATGTCAAACCTCCATGGTTGGCGTCGGCGTCCCGTGGAAATCGAAGGATTGGAATTCTATGCCTCCCCATTATCCGAAGGCGTCTAACATCGACCTCATTTTGGGGATGGATTGGTTGAAAGCGCATACGGCGTCAATCGTTTGCGCCACTAAGACCGTCCATCTGCTGCACCCTTCGATGAAATCGTGGCTACAATGCTCGTGCGGTTCAAGATGCGAGGCAAGGCTCTATGCATTGAATGCATTGAGCGCCGCACCCTCGAGGAATTGAAAACATTCCTGCTGTTTACGATTTCCAAGGCGTCTTTCTGAAGAACTTCCAGGATTCCCCACGCTAGAGCTGTCGAATTCGTCATCGACTTGAAACCAGGCACCACTCCTATAGCCAAGCGTCCCTACAAGATGCCGCGCGCATGAACTCCTTGAGCTAAAGGAGGAAATCGACAAATCTCTTCAAAGCGGTTTCATTACGCCCAAGTTGCTCACCTTGGGGAGCACCTTCTCTCTTTGTCAAGAAGAAGGATGGGACAAACCGATTGGTCCAGACTACCGTCCTATAAATCAAGCTACCATTCGAATAAGTATCCTCTTCCTCGGATCAATGATCTTTATGATCAATTGGCTGGTTCGTCGGTGTTCTCGAAACTTCGACTTGAGGTTGGGTTACCACCAGATCCGTGTTCGCGAGGAGGATATCCCCAAGACCGCATTTGTGACTCGTTATGGTTCATACGAGTACACCGTCATGTCTTCGGCAACCAATGCTCCAGCCACCTTCTCCGCCGATGAACTATATATTCATGGATTACCTCGACAAGTTAAATGCGTGGTTTATCTGGATGACATCTGATCTATTCCAAGAATGAAGAAGAACATCTTGAACATCTTAGTCTTGTCTTTGGAAAAGCTACGAGAGCATCAACTCTATGCCAAGTTCTCCAAATGTGAATTCGGCTTCCGAAGTAACCTACCTTGGACATGTCATTTCTAAGGATGGTATTGCCGTCAACCCCGAGCGAGTTCAGGCTATTCTCGATTGGTCTCCTCCAAGAGCGTTAAGCAAGTCGAAGTTTTCTCGGTCTCGCCAGCTATTGCCGTCGATTAAATGAGAACTTCTCCAAGATTGCCGAGCCTCGACTAACTTTGTTGCATAAGGCGTCAAAATCCAATGGATGATAAATGTCGGGAAAGTTTCCGAGCACTCAAAGACAAGTTGACGACCGCCCGTGCTAGCTCCTCCCGATACTAAGAAGGACTTCGTCATTTATCGGAGCATCTCGTCAAGGTTTAGGCGGTGTCCTAATGCAAGAGCGCAAAGTGGTTGCTTATGCCTCTCGACGATTCGCCCTCACGAGGAGAACTACCCAGTTCATGACCTCGAACTTGCTGCTGTCATTCATGCGCTAAAGCGATGGCGACATTACCTTCTCGGTAATCGTTGCGAGATCTACACCGACCACCAAAGTCTGAAGTATCTGCTTACTCAGCCAGACCTGAACCTCCGTCAACAGAGATGGATGGAGACATTGCAGAATTTGATTTGGGTATTTCCTATCGCCCGAGCAAGGCTAATGTAATGGCTGATGCCTTGAGCCGCAAGTCTTCTGCAACCACCTTCGAGTTCACCAAGTTCAGCCCCACTTGTCGAAGAATTCAGAAAGCTGAACCTCCATATTGTTCCTCCGGTGCACTCGCTCCCCCCCCTCGGAGTTCAAAGATGAATCTCCGTGTTGTTCCCCGTGGTTCCCTCTATACCACGGCTGTTGAACCCGATCTACGTGGGCACCATAAAGACAATGCAGGATTTGACTCTGAAGTCTACAAGATTAAACAAGACATCGGAAAGGAAATCCTCATCCTTCACTATTCTGATGATGGCGCCTTGTACTTCAAAGGCCGCCTAGTGGTGCCGTGTAGAAGGAAAATCTGAATATGACTCGAGAAGGTTATGAAAGAAGCTCATGATACGCCTCTATGTATCCATCCTGGTAGTACAAAGATGTATCAAGACATTAAATCCGAGATTACGTGGTCTAATATGAAGCGGGACATTGCTCGCTATGTTTACGAGTGTGGCGTTTGCCGTCGTATCAAAGCAGAACATCAAAGGCCTGCTGGAACTCTGCAGCCTATCTCTATTCCCGAATGGAAATGGGACCATGTTGAAATGGACTTCGCCACCTGGATTTCCCAAATCGTAGAAAGGTAATGATGCTATTCTTGTCGTCATTGACGGCTTTCTAAAGTTGCACATTTTCCGGCGGTCAAAGAAACGATCCTTGCTAGCCACCGCAACGCTCTATATGTCGAGAATTGTTTCACTTCACGGTATTCCACTGGTTATCGAGTTCGGACCGTGGCAGCTTATTCACTTCAAGATTACGGGAAAGTTTTCAAGAAGCTATGGGGACTCATTTATCTTTCAAGATCTGCGTTCCATCCATGATCTCAAGGGCAAGTTGAGCGTGTCAACCAAATTCTCGAAAACATGCTTCGAGCTTGTGTCGTCTCCTTGCAAGAAATGGGAGGAATCTCTCCCGTATGCTGAGTTCTCTTATAATAATAGCTATCAAGCTAGTCCAAGATGGCCCCCTTGAAGTGTTATATGGGCGAAAGTGCGAACCCCTCGAACTGGTCGAAAAGCGGGAACGTCCACTCTTGGTCCGGATATTATGCAACATGCGAAGAACAAGTCCGCATTATTCGCGAGAATCTCAAGACTGCTCAGTCGCGTCAAAAGAGTAATTATGACCGTCATCACAAGGACATGGTCTACCAACCTGGCGAAAAGGCCTATCTTCGCGTTACTCCAATGAAGGGTGCTCACCGCTTCGGGATCAAGGGCAAGCTAGCTCCTCGCTATATTGGCCCATTCACTATTCTCGAAAGGCGTGGAAAAGTGGCTTATCAACTGGAGCTTCCGTCGAACCTTTCTCGGAGTTCACGATGTGTTCCACGTGTCACAACTCCGACGCTGCTTCAAGGACCCAATCCGGCGATGGACCATGAAGTGCTCGAATTGCAACAGACCTCTCCTATAAAGAGCATCCGGTCCGCATTCTCGACCAAGCTGAACGCCGCACACGTCGGAAGGCGATCAAGTTCCTCAAAGTCCGATGGTCGAATCACTCAAGACGAAGCCACACAGGAGCGAGGATCGTCTCTGAGATGAATATCCCGCACTCTTTCCTTCTACCTCCTAAATCTCGGGACGAGATTTCTTGTAGTGGAGGAGATTTGTAACACCCGGATGATTAGGGAACAGTAATCACCCCGGTTATGTTAATTAACCTCTCGTTGATTCGAACCCGTCCTAAGACAAAAATCAAAACTAGAACAAACGATAAAAAAGTTTCGAAAACAAATTCTAAAATGTTCGGGGGTTGTCTAAAATAGCTAACCTAATATTGGTGGGGTGCACTAATTTTTATAAAATGCTCTGGCATTTTAAATAAACTAAAAACAGAAAAAGAAAAATAATAAAAGAGAAAACAAAATAAAACTGAGGGGGGGAAAACCCCCTGGCCCAGCCAGCCCTCCCCCTCCCCACTTGCCCCCCCTGGCCCGTTCCCCTTTCCCCCCTGGGCCGGCCCATCGCCCAGCCGCCCCGACCACATACCCTCCCACCCCGCGGCTAACCCTAGCCGCATCCCACTTCCCCACCCCCCCACCCCCCCTCTCTCTCCCGATTGGATCGGGCGGAGAACCACCCCGACCGAGCCACCTCCGCCCCCACCCACCTCGCCCCCCGCCCCCCGCCCGCCGCCCCACCCCCCTCTCCTCCTCCCCATCGCCACTGGAGCCCTCTCCTCCCTCAAATCCCCCCCCTGCTGGCAACCTGTCCATGATCGAGCTCGGCCTCCGCCTCCCGTCGCCGGCCTTGCCTCCTCCGACCGCCTCCCATGATCATCGCGCCCCCCCGAGCCCGCCGCCTAGACCCGACTCCCCCATGAGGCTCTCTCTCTCCTCCCTCCCGTCGGCCACTGCCTTCGCCTCGTCGCCCCCCCGAACCCCACTCCATGCCACCAGACCAACCCCCTGCTCCCTCTCCTCTTGACACCGTGGCCCGTCCTGCGGCCCGTCGCCCGGCTCGGCCGCCCGTGCCGCACGCCAGCCGCCCCCTCCTCTCCTTCCCCCCCTCGCCGGATCCGGCCGCTTCGAGGCCCCGCCACCGCATGCCCCCTCTCCTTCCTTTCCCCTCTCGGCGCCCGTTCGCGCCCTCGCCCAACCGACCCCTCGTTTCCCCGGCGCTGCCACCGTGAACCCCCACCTCCGTCATGCATCCGGCCATCGCCCTTGCCGGGTCGCGCCGTGGCCTCGGCGCGCCCGCCCCCGTGGCCTCGGCGCCTCGATCGCGCCCACGATCGCGCCCGACGGCATCGCCAGCATGCCCGATTGGCCTTGGGCCAGCGGGGGGCCCACCCCAAAAGAACGTTTTTATTAAAACAGGATAAAAATAAAATGAAAATGAATAAAATTAATTAACTAATTAATTAATTAATTAATTAATTAATTAATTGAGTAATTAATTAATCTAATTAATTCGAATTAATTAACCCTAATCATTATTTAACCTAATTAATCAATGTTAATTAAATCGATTAGGGTAATTAGTCATTAGTGAATGACATGCGGGACCCACGGCGAGGGTTGACTCACCAACCCTGTTGATCGATAACGTCAGCATGACATCATGCTGATGTCATAAATGCATTTTCGAAATTAATTAAATAATTAATTAAATTCCGAAATTAATAAAATCTTTTAAAATCATATCTTTTAATCCGTAATCCGGATTAAAATAATTTCAACATGAAAGTTGCTCGAGCGGCGAGGCGAATCCGGATCGCAATCCGTTCGTCCACCACACATCCCTAACCTATCGAACCTGCAAACTTTCCTCTCCGGTTCATCATCGTCTCGACAGACGTCCGGGCCGGAAAACTTCCTTGATGTTTTCCCCCTAACCAATACCCCTCTTACCACGTTAGGGCACGCCTAGCATCGCTTCTTGACATGTCATGCATCGATATGCATCTGTTTACTTTGTATTCATTGTTTCTTCCCCTCTTCTCTCCTAGACTACTGAGACCGACGCCAGCATGGTGGCGATTCGACTACGGTGTTGATTTAATCTCTCTCTGCCGTGAGCAACCAGCAAGCCCCCCTTGATCACCAGATATCGCCTACTCTTATCTACACTGCTTGCATTAGAGTAGTATAGCATGTTCTGTTTTGGATACTCCTATCTTCGCTGCATAGCCTGTCCTTGTAATTTCTGTTGTTACCTTACCTGCAATCCTATATGCTTAGTATAGGATGCTAGTACCTTCATCTGTGGCCCTACTTTCTTGTCCGTCCGCCGTGCTATACTATCGGGCCGTGATCACTCGGGAGTTGATCACGGTATATACTATATACTTATACATGATACATGTGAGACTAAAGTCGGTCGGTGATGGAGCACCCATGAGTGGATCTTTGAGGCGGAGCGGCGGGCAGTTGAGACCGCCTAGGAGAGAGGTGGGCCTGGCCTGTTCGGCGTTCGCGTTACTTAACACGCTTAATGAGGTCTTGGTATTTGATCTGGGTTGGCTCTGAGCTTATACGCACTAACCATCTACGCGGGAGTAGTTATGGGTATCCCGCGTCGTGGTATCGGTAGAAATACTTGAGACGTCGTGACGGAGCGGCGCTTGCCGGATTGGACTGGAGCGCTGATGGGCTAGGTCTGCTTCGGCACGTCACGCATAGCGTGCAGGTGTGCTCGAGGCGATGGGCCCGCACCCTGCGGCTTAGGTTTAGACCGGCGTGTTGGCCTCTCTGTTGTGCCTAGGTGGGGCTGCGACGTGTTGATCTTCTGCGGCGGGCATGACCCCGGAAAGTGTGTCCGCCAATTGGGATCAAGCGTCTTTGGGTAAGATGGTGCACCCTGCAGGAAGTTAATCTATTCGGTAGCCGTGATCTTGATAACAGGACGACTTGGAGTTGTACCTTGAGCTTATGACAACTAGAACCGGATACTTGATAAAACACACCCTTCCAAGTGCGGATACAACGGTGGTCGCTCTCGCTCGGGGTTATGGCGGGGATTGCGGGTAGGATTATTGCTATATGATGTTACTTGGAGGACTTCCGTTGTCCTCTTACATGCATGCAAGACGGTGTCGAGCGTAGTCTTCGTTAAGACTAACTATCCCCTCTTATTACGGCATTCTGCAGCTTCAGTCCACCGATATGGCCTTTACCCATATATCCATGCATAAGTAGTGTAGCTCCTTGCTTGCGAGTACTTTGGATGAGTACTCACGGTTGCCTTGTTCCCCTTTTTCCCCCTATCTCTACTCGATTGCTGCAATCAGGCGATGGAGCCCAGGAGCCAGACGCCGCCGCCTATGACGACTACTACTCGGGCGCCTACTACTACGTGCAGCCCACGGCGACCAGGAGTGACCTTGGAGGATCCCGAGCGGGAGGCCCGCTCCTCTTCGATCTGTATCCCATTTGTGCTAGCCATCTTATGGCACCTTGTTTAACTTATGTCTGTACTCAGATATTGTTGCTTCCGCTGACTCGTCTATGATCAAGCACTTGTATTCGAGCCCTCGAGGCCCCTGGCTTGTATTATGATGCTTGTATAACTTATTTTATTTGTAGAGTTGTGTTGTGATATCTTCCCGTGAGTCCCTGATCTTGATCGTACACATTTGCGTGCATGATTAGTGTACGATTAAATCGGGGGCGTCACATCACCACTGTACTGATTATCTTGATGAGCATTTGTTTAATAACTGGAATACATTGTCTGCTGGGAACTCTATTTACCTTTGCGTACTATTACAAATGTCTGTGAGGGTCCTTTGTGCTACTACTATAATTTCATTCATGATTTACGCATAGATTTCTCATCCTGCTATAAAATTGCTTGTGCCTGAATCTGTTTGCCGTTGCTAGTCGAAGTCAATTATTACTGGTGTGTTCAGGATTCTATTTCTATAATCTAAAATATGTGTTAATTACGATACAGCAGAAAGAGCTATGTGACCCCTCCCGGATGGGGCTTGGTTGGACCTCTGATTGGGCTCCCATAGACTTTGACCCAAGGTAAACACGAATTTGCTTTTATTGTTGCTGCACATGTCCCTGTCTTATAGAGAATAGTTTATGAGCAAACCCTGTGGTAACAAAACCATATGTCATGGGAGTGTGACACGTCTTGTTTGTGAATGCCTGTGATTGGATTATTGGATATCTGTTGATGATATGACCTTGTCCATCATTATGCGGTTGTTCTTGCAAGCATTATTAGTTAGGTTACAGAGGTGCCAAATTCTGCTTCTAGATTAGTCTATTGTACCGGCCATTCATGGTGGGGTTTGGACCACAATGTGCAGGTTATTGTTATTGAACTTTGGGCTGAGCATGGACTTTTGGGCCTTCATTTTGTTGGTGGTTCTGAATTTGTGTACCTACAGTTCTACAAAATTGATATGGTGATTGTTTTGTTACTTGGACAATAACTTGCTATTTATGTACCTATAGTTCTAGTTTGTTGCTGCTCAATGCTCACATTCGTTTCTCATCCTTGCTATTTATGTTGGCTGACATAACTTGCATGTTGCTCTTATGCGACCAGCATCCTCGTGACAGGGTTTGTCGGAACCGCCATCGCTTTAGGGTGCTTCTCCGGCGCCGCCATCATCACCAAGCGCAGGGAGTACCTGTACCTCGGTGGCCTGACCTCTTCTAGCATGTCGATCCTTCGACATGAAACTGTATGCTCGGTTTCTTCTCTTCCTTTTGGTGCGCATGCCATTCTGCATGGTGACCACGTGGTAAAGCTTGCAAGTCGATGGCGATTAGAGTTGGCGGCCGTAAGAAGCGCACACCTAGGTCGATCTATCTGCTGGTCGCTGCGAGCATTTTTCTTCTAGTGTGGTCGGGCCAATGGCAGCATGCATACATTTATATTTACTGGAAATGCATGCATTTCTTTAAATGCATGACAAACAGAAGTCGTTGCTGCTGCTAGGATAGGACTTAGCAGTAGCTTGCTGGCTAGCTAGTGTATGTTGAATTGTTGATCAACTCGCCTTTGGGCTGGCTGCTAGTACACCTACGTATAGCTACCTAGGTAGGAGTAGCTATGTGGCGCATGTAGTGGATTATTAAAATATTACAATCTCTTGATCAGCAGTGAAAAGCACCGAGATGCAGCTTTATACTGGCATGCGAGCGTATGCATGCGGCATGCTGTGTATGTGCACACTTGTGTACATCGGTAGCAACAATATGCAGTGATGGTTTTGCCAGTAAAAATATACCAGCACTTACATAGTATACACTGGGTGCCAACATTTGTGATTCCTGTCAATATGGTCTGACCAACTGTGCTTAATGGTGTTGTGTCCTCTTGCAGCTCAAGAACGCAGGTGACAAGAAGAGGAAGAGGATGTCCTGAACGTTTCTCCCGCACATCGTAGATACCACCATCGCGGCCTTGTAGGAATTAAGCTGGCGATGTGCATACGTGTATGTGGAAGTTGTATGCGCCAACAATATGCAGCTCTTGTATCTGTTTTTGATTGTATGTGGAAGTTGGACGTGCATACGTGTATTTGCTCTTGTGAGTATTTGACTGGATGATCTTTGGATTTAATCACTTAATAGAAAGATTTATTGATATTTTGTTGTTCAAATGTGTAAATTGAAATCTGTGAATGAAAAATACTAAATGTTCTACTTGACAAAATAATATTTGGGCTCTAAAAAGGCTGCGGCCCAAACTATAGTGGATCAGAACCTTGTGCATTTCTGAAAAACCAGAAAAATAGGCTTAATGAAATGGTCCTAAAAAGGCCATGGCCCAAAATAAAAAAAGCCAAATTGTGGGGCCAGGCCTATGTAGCTAGAGAAAATTAATAGAGAAAATATACAGTAAAAAGGCCGAATTGTTGGGCTAGGCCCATGTAGAAAATTGAATTGGACCGGGCTGAATCTTGTGCCACGTCAGTTGCCATCTTTGGATGCCTCGTGGCACGGGAGGTTGCTAGTGACCAAAACGCCATAGTAGACATATTTTGGTCATAAACGTCTACGACCTTCTCACAGAGAAGGTCGCAATAGTCAGTTTACGACGCCCAGCTTTTGACCTTCTGTTTTTGGTCACAAAAAGGTCATAAATGGAAATTTGTGACCTTTCAGTGACCAATAGTGGTGGTCATAAGTTGACATATTTCTTGTAGTGTCACCGCTACCTTTACCAAATCGTGTTCACACGCTTGGCTCACACACAGTAGGACATGTTTACACACCTCCGATTCATCCCCGATGAATCAGACCTGACTCAACTCTAAGCAGTACCAGGCATGACAAACAAGCATGAATGAGTAGGCACATCAGGGCTCAAAGAAATCCTACTCATGCTAGTGGGTTTCATCTATTTACTGCGTAAATGACAGGTCATGCAGAGGAAAAGGGGTTCAGCTACCGCAGCAAGTAACAGATGAATCGTTGTTGTCCTAATGCAATAAAAGAGAGCAGGAGTGAGAGAGTGTGATTGTTTCGGAATGAACAAGGGGGTTTTGCTTGCCTCGCACTTCTGAAGATAGCATTGAGTCTTCATCAGTGTCAACGATCACAACGTCGGAACATCGTCTACCGAGAGGGGACAAATACCGGCAATAGAGAAGGAAACACAATCAATGCAATGCACAATATGATGCATGCTTGTGACATGGCAATATGAGTGTGTTGGCCTAATGCAACTACAACCAGATGGACTTGGGTCATATTGAACCAAAGGTTCAACCCCAAATTCAAATTATGAATTCAAATAGTGCATTATCATGTTTTGCACTAAACATCAAGGTTAAGTTGTTTAAACATGCATGAAACCAGTGCAGATGGATAGATTGGATTTTTCTGGTCATTTTTCATATATATATAACTTATTTCATTTGGAGTTACAGATTGATTTCTATGAATTTTTGAAGTTTGCAACAATTTCTGGAATTTTCTATATAAAAATAAATCCAGAAATTAGTTATTGCGTCAGCAGTGCGTCAGGGTGATGTCAGTGGTCAAGGGGACGGTCCAAGTCAAACTGACCAGTGGGTCCCGCGTGTCAGTAGTTAGTTAAGCTAACTAAATTTAGTTAGCGCTAATCCTAGGTTAGTTAGCAAGGCGGGCCCCACCTGTCATAGACCCAAGGGTCAAACTGGGCCCACCCGGGGTCAACTTGGTCAGCGACGTCAAACCCGCCGGCGACATGACACCGGCGAGGCCAGACGCGGTGGAGGGCTCGGGTTTGCGTCTCCGGCGACCAAACGGGCGGCCGAGACCATCTACGGGAGCTGGAAGCGAGCCGCGTCGTTTGGGGTGGAAGTGGAGCTCGGGGAGGCCGAGAATGACGTCGGCGATGACCTTGGCGGTCGCCGGAGCTCGGGTGAGCTTGGGCTCATTGCTGCAGTGGCCTAGGCGGGACGGCGCTAGCATCTACGACTCCTACACGTTGCGGGGAGTGCGTTGGACTCAAGCCCGGGACCATATGGTCACCGGAGCATGACCGGCGATGATGCGGGCGGCGGCGCGTGCGGTTGAGCTTCGTCAATGATCGATGCGAGGGGCGACAACAAAACGGAGAGGATGGGAATGTAGCTAAGCTCACAGCGGTTGCGACGAGCTAGACGGCGAGGTCGGGGACGAGCTGAAGCAGTGGTGACGGCGAAAGGGATCTCCGGAGCGATCAGCGAAGACGAGGACGAGGCGGTAACTCCAGGGCGAGCGAGAGCTCGGGGCTCAGTCTGCTCGACGGAGAGGAGGGCGGCGGAGCTCCTGGACACGGTGGCATGGCACGGAGACGACGGAGGGCACGACTATGGCGATGGTGCGGCTACGACAGCTACGGCCATCATGGGAGAGAGGCAGGGGCGCGTGTGAGGTGTCCACTGTTGGGGAACGTAGTAATTTCAAAAATTTTCCTACGATCACGCAAGACCATGGTGATGGCATAGCAACGAGAGTATAGAGTATCCGTCCACGTACCTCGTGACCGAAAGCGGAAGCGTTATAACAACGCGTTGATGTAGTCGTACTTCTTCCCGATCCAACCGATCCAAGTACCGAGCGTCGGCACCTCCGAGTTCTGCACACGTTCAGCTCGATGGCGTCCCTCGAACTCCGATCCAGCCGAGTGTTGAGGAGAGTTTCACAAGACCTGACGGCGTGGTGGCGATGATGATGTTCCACCGGCGCAGGCTTCGCCTAAGCTCCACTACGGTATGATCGAGGTGTAATCTGGTGGAAGGGGCACCGCACGGCTAAGGAACGATCTAATCGATCAACTTGTGTCTATTTGGGGTGCCCCTGCCCCGTATATAAAGGAGCAAGGAGGGGTGGCGGCCTAGGGTTAGGCGGCGCCGGTGTGGAGTCCTACTAGGTTTCCAAGTCCTAGTAGGAGTCCACCAAGAGGGAGGAAGGAGAAGGAATAGGAGGAGTAGGAAGGTGGCGGCCCCTTTCCCTAGTCCAATTCGGACTAGAGGGAGGGGGCGCAGCAGCCTTTTTTTCCTCTTCCCACTAAAGCCCATCAAGGCCCATTACTTCTCCCGTAATCCCGTAACTCCCGGTACCTCGAAAATACCGAATCACTCAGAACCCTTCCGATGTCCGAATATAGTCGTCCAATATATCGATCTTTACGTCTCGACCATTTCGAGACTCCTCGTCATGTCCCCGATCTCATCCGGGACTCGAACTCCTTCGGTACATCAATATCATATAAACTCATAATAACATGCCATCCGAAGCGTTAAGCGTGCGGACCCTACGGGTTCGAGAACTATGTAGACATGACCGAGACACCTCTCGGTCAATAACCAATAGCGGGACCTGGATGCCCATATTGGTTCCTACATATTCTACGAAGATCTTTATCGGTCGATCCGCATAACCACATCGTTGTTCCTTTGTCATCGGTGCGTTACTTGCCCGAGATTCGATCGTCGGTATCCAATACCTAGTTCAGTCTCGTTCTTGGCAAGTCTCTTTTCTCGTTCCGTAATACATCATCTCATAACTAACTCATTAGTTACAATGCTTGCAAGGCTTAGGTGATGAGCATTACCGAGAGGGCCCAGAGATACCTCTCCGAGCAATCGGAGTGACAAATCCTAATCTCGAAATACGCCAACCCAACATGTACCTTCGGAGACACCTGTAATGTACCTTTATAATCACCCGATTCGTTGTGGCGTTTGGTAGCATCCAAAGTGTTCCTCGGGCAAGCGGGAGTTGCATAATCTCATAGTCATAGGAACATGTATAAGTCATGAAGAAAAGCACTAGCAACAAACTATACGATCAGGTGCTATGCTAATGGAATGGGTCATGTCAATCAGATCATTCAACCAATGATGTGATCCCGTTAATCAAATAACAACTCCTTGTTCATGGTTAGGAAACATAACCATCTTTGATTAACGAGCTAGTCAAGTAGAGGCATACTAGTGACACTCTGTAGGTTTATGTATTCACACATGTATTATGTTTCCGGTTAATACAATTCTAGCATGAATAATAAACATTTATCATGATATAAGGAAATAAATAATAACATTATTATTGCCTCTAGGGCATATTTCCTTCAGTCTCCCACTTGCACTAGAGTCAATAATCTAGATCACATCACCATGTGATTAACATCGATAGTTCACATCATCATGTGATTAACACCCATAATTCACATCGCCATGTGACCAAGACCCAAAGGGTTTACTAGAGTCAGTAATCTAGTTCACATCGCTATGTGATTAACACCCAAAGAGTACTAAGGTGTGATCATGTTTTGCTTGTGAGATAATTTTAGTCAACGGTCTGCATCACATTCGAGCCGTAAGTATTTTGCAAATTTCTATGTCTACAATGCTCGCACGGAGCTACTCTAGCTAATTGCTCCCACTTTCAATATGTATCCAGATTGAGACTCGAGTCATCTAGATTAGTGTTAAAACTTGCATCGGCGTAACCTTTACGACGAACCTTTTTCACTTCCATAATCGAGAAACATATCCTTATTCTACTAAGGATAATTTTGACCGATGTCCATTGATCTACTCCTAGATCTCTATTGCACTCCTTGCCAATCTTAGTGGTAGGGTATGCAATAGATCTGTACACACATGACATACTTTATAGAACCTATGGCTGATGCATAGGGAATGACTTTCATTCTCTTTCTATCTTCTGCCGTGGTCGGGTTTTGAGTCTTACTCAATCTCACACCTTGTAACACAGGCAAGAACTCTTTCTTTGACTGTTCCATTTTGAACTACTTCAAAATCTTGTCAAGGTATGTATTCATTGAAAAACTTATCAAGCGTCTTTGATCTATCTCTATAGATCTTGATGCTCAATATGTAAGCAGCTTCACCGAGGTCCTTCTTTGAAAAACTCCTTTCAAATACTCCTTTATGCTTTGCGAATAATTCTACATTATTTCGATCAACAATATGTCATTCACATATACTTATCGAAATCTTTGTAGTGCTCCCACTCACTTTTTGTAAATACAGGCTTCTCCAAAAGTCTCAGATAAAACCATATGCTTTGATCACACTATCAAAGCGTTTATTCCAACTCCGAGATGCTTGCACCAGTCCATAGATGGATCGCTGGAGCTTGCACATTTTGTTAGCTCCTTTAGGATTGACAAAACCTTCTGGTTGCATCATATACAACTCTTCTTTAATGAATCCATTAAAGAATGTATTTTTGACATCCATTTGCCAGATTTCATAAAATGTGGCGATTGCTAACATGATTCGGACAGACATAAGCATCGCTACAGTTGAGTAAATCTCATTGTAGTCAACACCTTGAACTTTGTCGAAAACCTTTCTGACAAGTCGAGCTTTGTAGATAGTAATACTACTATCAAGATCTGCCTTCCTCTTGAAGATCCATTTATATAATATGGCTTGCCGATCATCGAGCAACTCCATCAAAGTCCACACTTTGTTCTCATATATGGATCCCATCTCAGATTTCATGGTCTCAAACCATTTCGCGAATCTGGGCTCATCATCGCTTCCTCATAGTTCGTAGGTTCATCATGGTCTAGTAACATGACTTCTAGAATAGGATAACCGTACCACTCAGTGCGGATCTTACTCTGGAAGACCTCGAGGTTTGGTAACAACTTGATCTGAAGTTTCATGATCATCATCATTAACTTCCTCACTAATTGGTGTAGGAATCACTGGACTGATTCTGTGATGAACTACTTTCCAATAAGGAGAAGGTACAATTACCTTATCAAGTTCTACTTTCCTCCCACTCACTTCTTTCGAGAGAAACTTCTTCTCTAGAAAGGATCCATCTTAACAACAAATATCTTGCTTTCGGATCTGTGATAGAAGGTGTACCCAATAGTTACCTTTGGGTATTCTATGAAGACGCATTTCTCGATTTGGGTTCGAGCTTATCGGTGAAAACTTTTCACATAAGTATCACAACTCAAACTTTAAGAAACGACAGCTTAGGTTTCTTTGCTAAACCATAGTTCATACGGTGTCATCTCAGCGGATTTAGATGGTGCCCTATTAAGCGTGAATGCAGCTGTCTTTAATGCATAACCCCAAAACGATAGTGGTAAATCGGTAAGATACATCATAGATCGCACCATATCAAAATAAAGTACGGTTACGACGTTCGAACACACCATAATGTTGTGGTGTTCCATGTGGCGTGAGCTGTGAAACTATTCCACATTGTTTTCATTGAAGACCAAACTCGTAACTCAAATATTCATCTCCACGATTAGATCGCAGAAACTTTATTTTCTTGTTGCGATGATTTTCTACTTCACTCTGAAATTCTTTGAACCTTTCAACTATTTCAGACTTATGTTTCATCAAGTAGATATACCCATATCTACTCAAATCATCTTGTGAAGGTCAGAAAAATAACGATATTTGCCACGAGCATCAACATTCATTGGATCGCATACATCGGTATGTATTATTTCCAATAAGTCAAGAGCTTGTTCCATTGTTCCGAGAACGGAGTTTTAGTCATCTTGCCCAAAAGGCACGGTTCGCAAGCATCAAATGATTCATAATCAAGTGATTCCAAAAGTCCATCGGATGGAGTTTTCTTCATGCGCTTTACACCAATATGACCTAAGCGGCGATTGCCACAAATAAGTTGCACTATCATTATTAACTTTGCATCTTTTGGTTTCAATATTATGAATATGTGTATCACTATGATCGAGATCCAATGAACCATTTTCATTGAGTGTGTAACCATATAAGGTTTTATTCATGTAAGCAGAACAACAATTTATTCTCTTACTTAAATGAATAACCGTATTGCAATAAACATGATCAAATCATATTTATGCTCAACACCAAATAACACTTATTTAGGTTCCACACTAATCCCGAAAGTATAGGGAGTGTGAGATGATGATCATATCAATCTTGGAACTACTTCCAACACTCATCGTTACTTCCCTTCAACTAGTTTCTGCTTCATTCTAAACTCCGTTTGATTACTACTCTTAGCAACTGAACCAGTATCAAATACTGAGGGGTTGCTATGAACACTAGTAAAATACACATCAATAATCTGTATATCAAATATACCTTTGTTCACTTTGCCATCCTTCTTATCCGCCAAATACTTGGGGTAGTTCCGCTTCATGACCAGTTCCATTGCAGCAAAAGCACTTAGTCTCGGGCTTAGGTCTAGACTTGGGCTTCTTCACTCGAGCAACAACTTGCTTGCCGTTTTCCTTGAAGTTCCCTTCTTCCCTTTGCCCTTTTCTTGAGACTAGTGGTCTTGTCAACCATCAACACTTGATGTTTTCTTGATTTCTACCTTCGCCGATTTTAGCATCGCGAAGAGCTTGGGAATTGTTTTCGTCATCCCTTGCATATTATAGTTCATCACGAAGTTCTAGTAACTTTAGTGATGGTGACTAGAGAATTCTGTCAATCACTATCTTATCTCGGAAGATTAACTCCCACTTGATTCAAGCAATTGAAGTACTCGGACAATCTGAGCACATGCTCACTAGTTGAGCGATTCTCCTCCATCTTTTAGCTATAGAACTTGTTGGAGACTTCATATCTCTCAACTCGGTATTTGCTTGAAATATTAACTTCAATTCCTGGAACATCTCATATGGTCCATGACGTTCAAAACGTCTTTGAAGTCCCGATTCTAAGCCGTTAAGCATGGTGCACTAAACTATCAAGTAGTCACCATATTGAGCTAGCCAAACGTTCATAACGTCTGCATCTGCTCCTGCAATAGGTCTGTCACCTAGCGGTGCATTAAGGACATAATTCTTCTGCGCAGCAATGAGGATAAACCTCAGATCACGGATCCAATCCGCATCATTGCTACTAACATCTTTCAATACAATTTTCTCTAGGAACACATATAAAAACATAGGGAAGCAACAACGCGAGCTATTGATCTACAACATAATTTGCATAATACTACCAGGACTAAGTTCATGATAAATTAAAGTTCAATTAATCATATTACTTAAGAACTCCCACTTAGATGGACATCTCTCTAGTCATCCAAGTGATTACGTGATCCAAATCAACTAAACCATGTCCGATCATCACGTGAGATGGAGTAGTTTCAATGGTGAACATCAATATGTTGATCATATCTACTATATGATTCACGCCGACCTTTCGGTCTCCGTGTTCGAGGTCATATCTTATATGCATAGCTCGTCAAGTATAACCTGAGTATTCGCGTGCAAACTGTTTTGCACCCGTTGTATTTGAGCGTAGAGCCTATCACACCGATCATCACGTGGTGTCTCAGCACGAAGAACTTTCGCAGCGGTGCATACTCGGAGAACACTTCTTGATAATTTTAGTGAGAGATCATCTTATAATGCTACCGTCAATCAAAGCAAGATAAGATGCATAAAGGATAAACATCACATGCAATCAATATAAGTGATATGATATGGTCATCATCATCTTGTGCTTGTGATCTCCATCGCCAAGCACCGTCATGATCACCATCGTCACCGGTAGCGACACCTTGATCTCCATCGTAGCATCGTTGTCGTCTCGCCAACTATTGCTTCTCGACTATCGCTACTGCTTAGTGATAAAGTAAAGCAATTACATGGCGTTGCATTTCATACAATAAGCGACAACCATATGGCTCCTGCCATTGCCGATAACTTCGGTTACAAAACATGATCATCTCATACAATAAAATATAGCATCACGTCTTGACCATATCACATCACAACATGCCCTGCAAAAACAAGTTAGGCGTCCTCTACTTTGTTGTTGCAAGTTTTACGTGGCTGCTACGGGCTGAGGAAGAACCGTTCTTACCTCGCATCAAAACCACAGCGATACTTCGTCAAATAGACTCCGTTTAACCTTCTCAAGGACCGGGCGTAGCCACACTCGATTCAACTAAAGTGAGAGAGACAGACACCCGCGGTCACCTTTAAGCAACGAGTGCTCGGGCGGTGAAACCAGTCTCGCGTAAGCGTCTGGCGTAATGTCGGTCCGGCCGCTTCATCTCACAATACCGCTGAACCAAAGTATGACATCTTTGGTAGGCAGTATGACTTGTATCGTCCACAACTCACTTGTGTTCTACTCGTGCACATGACATCAACGCATAAAACCAGGCTCGGATGCCACTGTTGGGGAACGTAGTAATTTCAAAAATTTTCCTACGATCACGCAAGACCATGGTGATGGCATAGCAACGAGAGTATAGAGTATCCGTCCACGTACCCTCGTAGACCGAAAGCGGAAGCGTTATAACAACGCGTTGATGTAGTCGTACTTCTTCCCGATCCAACCGATCCAAGTACCGAGCGTCGGCACCTCCGAGTTCTGCACACGTTCAGCTCGATGGCGTCCCTCGAACTCCGATCCAGCCGAGTGTTGAGGAGAGTTTCGTCGACCTGACGGCGTGGTAGCGATGATGATGTTCCACCGACGCGGGCTTCGCCTAAGCTCCACTACGGTATGATCGAGGTGTAATCTGGTGGAAGGGGGCACCGCACACGGCTAAGGAACGATCTAATCGATCAACTTGTGTCTATTTGGGGTGCCCCCTGCCCCCGTATATAAAGGAGCAAGGGAGGGTGGCGGCCTAGGGTTAAGCGGCGCCAGGTGTGGAGTCCTACTAGGTTTCCAAGTCCTAGTAGGAGTCCACCAAGAGGGAGGAAGGAGAAGGAATAGGAGGAGTAGGAAGGTGGCGGCCCCTTTCCCTAGTCAATTCGGACTAGAGGGAGGGGGCGCAGCAGCCTTTTTTTTCCTCTTCCCACTAAAGCCCATCAAGGCCCATTACTTCTCCCGTAATCCCGTAACTCCCCGGTACCTCCGAAAATACCCGAATCACTCAGAACCCTTCCGATGTCCGAATATAGTCGTCCAATATATCGATCTTTACGTCTCGACCATTTCGAGACTCCTCGTCATGTCCCCGATCTCATCCGGGACTCGAACTCCTTCGGTACATCAATATCATATAAACTCATAATAACATCCATCGAAGCGTTAAGCGTGCGGACCCTACGGGTTCGAGAACTATGTAGACATGACCGAGACACCTCTCTGGTCAATAACCAATAGCGGGACCTGGATGCCCATATTGGTTCCTACATATTCTACGAAGATCTTTATCGGTCAGACCGCATAACCACATATGTTGTTCCCTTTGTCATCGATGCGTTACTTGCCGAGATTCGATCGTCGGTATCAATACCTAGTTCAGTCTCACATCTTGGCAAGTCTCTTTTCTCGTTCCGTAATACATCATCTCATAACTAACTCATTAGTTACAATGCTTGCAAGGCTTAGGTGATGAGCATTACCGAGAGGGCCGAGAGATACCTCTCCAGAGCAATCGGAGTGACAAATCCTAATCTCAAATCGCCAACCCAACATGTACCTTGGAGACACCTGTAATGTACCTTTATAATCACCCGATTCGTTGTGACGTTTGGTAGCATCAAAAGTGTTCCTCGGGCAAGCGGGAGTTGCATAATCTCATAGTCATAGGAACATGTATAAGTCATGAAGAAAAGCACTAGCAACAAACTATACGATCAGGTGCTATGCTAATGGAATGGGTCATGTCAATCAGATCATTCAACCAATGATGTGATCCCGTTAATCAAATAACAACTCCTTGTTCATGGTTAGGAAACATAACCATCTTTGATTAACGAGCTAGTCAAGTAGAGGCATACTAGTGACACTCTGTAGGTTTATGTATTCACACATGTATTATGTTTCCGGTTAATACAATTCTAGCATGAATAATAAACATTTATCATGATATAAGGAAATAAATAATAACATTATTATTGCCTCTAGGGCATATTTCCTTCATCCACGGGGTCGGGGCGGTGCCGCAGAGGCGCTTCGAGGCATCGCGCTGGCGCGGGCAACGGCAGGCAGGCAGGGTGGTGGCGTGGCGAGCGCGACGGCATCACGGTGTCCCTCCTCTGCCTACTGGCAAAGGTAGGTGATGACTGGCACAGGCCAGATGAGCCGGGCCAGCCAGGTAAGTGGCCTCTGGCCTTTCTCTCTCTCTCTTTCTAAATTGTTTTCCGTTTTCTAATTTTCTGCAACTGTTGGGCTTTATTAAAAATACTATAACGTTTCCAGAAATCCTCAAAATAATTGTGGGCTCTGTTGGGATTATTCCTAACAGCCCTCACTTAAAACCAGAATTATTTGGGCATTTAAAATATCTAAAAGCATTTATATGCCCAAATGCAAATACTATATGATTTAATTCAGAGCCCAAATATGACCTGCAAAAATGTAAACCATTTTTGGTAGATGCTTCCACCTCAAACCAGAAATGTTGAACATTTTCAGAGGGATTTTGAGTTTAAAGAAAAAGATTTTATTTTGACCCTAGTTGAATTCACTTGGTGCTAGGGTTTAAGCATCCCCATTTCAAGATTAATTAAAATCGGAAAAGATGCATGGATGCAATGCCACTAATTACAAGAAGATTTCTAGGGTTGTGAAAGCCATTGAATGTTTGATTCGGTGGTAGTCTTAGAGTAAATAGAATTGTGATGTCTTTTTATATCTGTCGACTGATATGGCTTGTGACTGTCGAAATCTTGTGATCTTGGGGCTCAGCTCTCTACAATGAACAAGCAGCAAATCAGTCTCAACCTTGATCTGGAGTTGGCCAAGAAGAATCTCCAGAGCTCTCGTGATGAAGTAGCTGCCATGGGAGGTAATCAATCGCCGAATGTTTATCCCACTGCTGGCACTTTTCCTTTCCATTTTTTGAACTGAGTGATTCCACTCGAGCAGATGTATGTAGTGAAAACCGCCAACTCCAAGCCCGTCTGAAGAATGTTATTTCTTTAGAGAAAATGAAGCAGGCTTTGGAGCAGAAGGATTTGGATCTAGCTGCAGCTCAGAAGGAGGCGCACGAGAAGACAGCGCTTGCTGACAAGAAGCTTGCTTCAGTCGGCAAGTTAGAAGAGGAAAATTCCAAATTGAAGACTACTGTTTCTGACGCGAACCAAGAGGTCGAGAGACTGAAGAAGGACAAGGAGAAACTGACCGACGAACTTGGAAGTCTCAAGATCAAGAACGGCGAATTAAAGTCTTATCTGAGCCAACTTGCTGCGAAACTGGTCTTGAAACTTGAAGGTACCGATTAATCTGTCTTCTTTCTGTCGACTGATAATTTCAATTGTGCCGTCGACTCATAATCCACTCGACTGTGCAGAATTTTGCCAAGACTTTGAAGCGGAAACTGGGCGGGTCGAGACGGTTCTTGACCCCACTAACTGTCCAGTCAAGGATGAAGTTGCAATGAATGTGATGCGGTTGGAGTCTCGCATGGATGGCGCAATTGCCTATCTGGCTCGTCTGAAAGCTGCAATGTGAGGCGGAACTGTCTCAAGATCTCGAGTCTCTGATGGCTCGACTAAATCAAATCCCTGAGCGTGTGCAAGAATGGAAAAAGTCCTCTGCTTGGTGTCGTGCTAATGTCGCTCTGTCTCTGGTCCGAGTGCACTGCAAGGATGCCAAAGAAGACAAGCTGGCGGAGCTTAAAGTTGCAAACACGAAGAAGCATACTTTCTAGTCTTTCATGGACACTTTCCTTGCCGTCGCCACTCGCATTGCAGACAGCATCGACCTTGACAGTTTCTGCAACCCAGCCAGTCCTTCTCCTTATGTGTGATCGAAAAAACATTAAGCTTCACCTTTATTTGCCTCGGGATGCCGAGTGATTGTGTGATCGTTAAACTTCTTCGGGCTTGATGCTCGAATACTTTTGAACCGTCGTCCAAAACCTTAGGATTTTATCCGAACTTGGTTTATTTCTGAATATGCTTGCGTTTGCCTTTGAGTGGAATTTGTTCTTCACTCGGAATAATCTTGTTGTTTGAGATGCAGCTATGAGGTAGTGATTTCAATCGACCTGCGCTTCATCATCCTTGCAGGTAGCTCCGAAGGAGAAGGTTGCAGTCGACCTGCACCTCATCATCCTTGCAGATAGGGATGGAGCGGACGTTGTACTTGTGGCTTAGCTCCGAAGGAGAAGGTTGCAGTCGACCTGCACCTCGTCCTCCTTGCAGATAGGGATCGAGCGGATGTTGTACTTGTGGTGTAGCTCCGAAGGAGAAGGTTGCAGTCGACCTGCACCTCGTCGTCCTTGCAGATAGGGATGGAGCGAACGTTGTACTTGTGGCGTAGCTCCGAAGGAGAAGGTTGCAGTCGACCTGCACCTCGTCGTCCTTGCAGATAGGGATGGAGCGAACATTGTACTTGTGGTGTAGCTCTGAAGGAGAAGGTTACAGTCGACCGGCACCTTGTCGTCCTTGCAGATAGGGATGGACCGTTGTACTTGTCGCGTAGCTCCGAAGGAGAAGGTTGCAGTCGACCTGCACCTCGTCGTCCTTGTGGATTTGGATGGCTTATATACTTAGGCGAGTATTTGACTGCAGCTAACCCTCCGAGTGGGAGGGATGCTCTCCACTCGGTAGGATTTTTCAAACTTAGGCGAGTACTTGACTGCAGCTAAGCCCCCGAGTGGGAGGGTTGCTCTCCACTCGGTAGGATTTTTCAAACTTAGGCGAGTACTTGACTACAGCTAAGCCCCCGAGTGAGAGGCTTGCTCGCCACTCGGCAGGATTTTTCAAACTTAGGCGAGTACTTGACTCCAGCTAAGCCCCCGAGTGGGAGGGTTGCTCTCCACTCGGTAGGATTTTTCAAACTTAGGCGAGTACTTGACTGCAGCTAAGCCCCCGAGTGAGAGGGTTGCTCTCCACTCGGTGGGATTTTTCAAACTTAGGCGAGTACTTGATGCAGCTAAGCCCCAGTGAGAGGTTGCTCTCCACTCGGTGGGATTTTTCAAACTTAGGCGAGTACTTGATCAGCTAAGCCACCGAGTGAGAGGGTTGCTCTCCACTCGGTGGGATTTTTCAAACTTAGGCGAGTACTTGAATGCAGCTAAGCCCCGAGTGAGAGGTTGCTCTCCACTCGGTGGGATTTTTCAAACTTAGGGAGTACTTGATCTGCAGCTAAGCCCCAGTGAGAGGTTGCTCTCCACTCGGTGGGATTTTTTCAAACTTAGGCGAGTACTTGACTGCAGCTAAGCCCCCGAGTGAGAGGGTTCCTCTCCACTCGGTAGGATTTTTCAAACTTAGGCGAGTACTTGACTGCAGCTAAGCCCCCGAGTGAAAGGGTTGCTCTCCACTCGGTAGGATTTTTCAAACTTAGGCGAGTACTTGTTACGCTAGATCATTGCCAGAGGCATTCATATAGAGTCATACTTTGTCATAGGTATTGAGTTGTAATTTTGATTTCTTTTGAGTTATAAGTAAATAGAAGTGTGATGATCATCATTATTCATTTTAAGAGCAGTGCCCTAGTGAGGAAAGGATGATGGAGACTATGATTCCCCCACAAGTCGGGATGAGGCTCCGGACAATGAGAGAAAAAAAGAAAAGAAAAAGAAAGAAAGAAAAAAGAAAAAAAGGGGAAAAGAAAAAAATCAAAGAGAGAAGGGGCATTGCTAGTATCCTTTACCACACTTGTTCTTCAAAGTAGCACCATGTTTTTCATATGGAGAGTTTCCTATGTTGTCACTTTCATATACTAGTGGGAATTTTTCATTATAGGATTAGATGCACACCCACTTAGTTTCATATTGTGCTCTCATACAGTTATAGCTCTTAGTGAAGGAAATATGCCCTAGAGGCAATAATAAAGTTATTATTTATTTCCTTATATCATGATAAATGTTTATTATTCATGCTAGAACTGTATTAACCGGAAACATAATACATGTGTGAATACATAGACAAACATACAGTCACTAGTATGCCTCTACTTGACTAGCTCATTAATCAAAGATGGTTATGTTTCCTAACCATAGACATGTGTTGTCATTTGATTAATGGGATCACATCATTAGGAGAATGATGTGATTGACATGACCCATTCCGTTAGCTTAGCACTTGATCGTTTAGTATATTGCTATTGCTTTCTTCATGACCTATACATGTTCCTGTAACTATGAGATTATGCAACTCCGTTTACGGAGGAACACTTAGGTACTACCAAACGTCACAACGAATCGGGTGATTATAAAGGAGTACTACAGGTGTCTCCAAAGGTACATGTTGGGTTGGCGTATTTCGAGATTAGGTTTTGTCACTCCGATTGTCGGAGAGGTATCTCTAGGCCTTCTCGGTAATACACATCACGTAAGTCTGGCAAGCATTACAACTAATAAGTTAGTTGTGAGATGATGTATTACGGAACGAGTAAAGAGACTAGCCGGTAACGAGATTGAACTAGGTATTGGATACCGACGATCGAATCTCGGGTAAGTAACATATCGATGACAAAGGAACAACGATGTCGTTATGCGGTTTGACCGATAAAGATCTTGAAGAATATGTAGGAACCAATATGGGCATCCAGGTTCCGCTATTGGTTATTGACCGAGAATAGTTCTAGGTCATGTCTACATAGTTCTCGAACCCGTAGGGTCCGCACGCTTAACGTTCGATGACAGTTTATTATGAGTTTATAAGTTATGATGTACGAAGTTTGTTGAGTCCCGGATGTGATCACGGACATGACGAGGAGTCTCGAAATGGTCGAGACATAAAGATTGATATATTGGAAGCCTATGTTTGGACTTGGAAAGGTTCGGATGAAAGCGGATTTTACCGAACAGGGGGTTACGGAACCCCGGGGATCAATGGGCCTTGATGGGCCATAAGGGAGAAGAGGAGGGCGGCCAGGGCAGGCCGCCCCCTCCCCTCTAGTCCGAATAGGACAAGGAGAGGGCGGCGCCTCCCTCTTCCCCTTCCCAAGACCTAATCCAACTAGGAAGGGAGTCCTACTCCCGGGAGTAGGACTCCTCCAGCGCCTCCCTAGGGCCGGCCGCACCTTCTTGCTCCTTTATATCTGAGGGCAGGCGGGCACCCCATGACACACAAGTTGATCTACGGATCGTTCCTTAGCCGTGTCGGTGCCCCCTCCACCATATTCCACTTCGGTCATATCGTCGCGGAGCTTAGCGAAGCCCTGCGCCGTGAAGTCATATCATCGCGGAGCTTAGCGAAGCCCTGCGTTAGTGGAGCATCATCATCGTCCTGCGCCGTCGTCTTGTGGAACTCATCCCGACGCTTTGCTGGATCGGAGCCGGGGATCGTCATCGAGCTGAGCGTGTGCTGAACTCGGAGGTGCCGTGACGTTCGGTACTTGGATCGGTCGGATCGTGAAGACGTCGACTACATCAACCGCGTTGTTATAATGCTTCCTCTTACGGTCTCACGAGTGCGTGGGCATACACTCTCCCTCTCGCTGCTATGCCATCACCATGGTCTTGCGTGTGCGTGGGAAATTTTTGAAATTACTCGTTCCCCAACAAAGGCATCCGAGCCTGGTTTTATGCGTTTATGTCATATGCACGAGTAGAACACAAGTGAGTTGTGGGCGATATAAGTCATACTGCTTACCAGCATGTCATACTTTGGTTCAGCGGTATTGTGAGATGAAGCGGCCCGGACCGACATTACGCGTACGCTTACGCGAGACTGGTTTCACCGCCTCGAGCACTCGTTGCTTAAAGGTGACGGCGGGTGTCTGCTTCTCTCACTTTAGTTGAACCGAGTGTGGCTCGCCGGTCCTTGCGAAGGTTAAAACCGCACCAACTTGACAAACTATCGTTGTGGTTTTGATGGGTAGGTAAGAACGGTTCTTGCTCAGCCCGTAGCAGCCACGTAAAACTTGCAACAACAAAGTAGAAGGCGTCTAACTTGTTTTTGCAGGGCATGTTGTGATGTGATGTGGTCAAGACGTGATGCTATATTTTATTGTATGAGATGATCATGTTTTGTAACCGAGTTATCGGCAATGGCAGGTGCCATATGGTTGTCGCTTTATTGTATGAAATGCAACGCCATGTAATTGCTTTACTTTATCACTAAGCGATAGCGATAGTCGTAGAAGCAATAGTTGGCGAGGCGACAACGATGCTACGATGGAGATCAAGGTGTCGCGCGGTGGCGATGGTGATCATGATGGTGCTTCGGAGATGGAGATCACAAGCACAAGATGATGATGACCATATCATATCACTTATATTGATCGCATGTGATGTTTATACTTTATGCATCTTATCTTGCTTTGATTGATGGTAGCATTATAAGATGATCTCTCACTAAAATTATCAAGAAGTGTTCTCCCTGAGTATGCACCGTTGCGAATGTTCTTCGTGCTGAGACACCACGTGATGATCGGGTGTGATAGGCTCTAAGTTCAAATACAACGGGTGCAAAACAGTTGCACACGCGGAATACTCAGGTTAAACTTGACGAGCCTAGCTTATAACAGATATGGCCTCGGAACACGGAGACTCAAAGGTCGAACGTGAATCATATAGTAGATATGATCAACATAGTGATGTTCACCATTGAAACTACTCCATCTCACGTGATGATCGGACATGGTTTAGTTGATTTGGATCACGTAATCACTTAAATGACTAGAGAGATGTCTGTCTAAGTGGGAGTTTTTTAATATGATTAATTAAACTTAAATTTATCATGAACTTAGTACCTGATAGTATTTTTGCTTGTCTATGTTTATTTGTAGATAGATGGCCCGTCTGTTGTTCCGTTGAATTTTAATGCGTTCCTTGAGAAAGCAAAGTTGAAAGATGATGGTAGCAATTACACGGACTGGGTCCGTAACGAGGATTATCCTCATTGCTGCATGTAAGAATTACGTCCCGAAGCACCGCTGGGTGCCAGCCCTGCTGCAGAGCAACGCCGAAGTTGTGAGCGTCTGCAAAGCAAAGCTGATGACTACTCTATAGTTCGATGTGCCATGCTTTACGGCTTAGAACCGGGTCTTCAACGACGTTTTGAGCGTCATGGAGCATATGAGATGTTCCAGGAGTTGAAGTTAATATTTCAAGCAAATGCCCGGATTGAGAGATATGAAGTCTCCAATAAGTTCTATAGCTGCAAGATGTTGGAGAATAGTTACACGGTGAACATATACTCAAAATGTCCGGGTATAATAATCACTTGATTCAACTGGGAGTTACTCTTCCGGATGATAGTGTCATTGATGAATTCTCCAATCACGCCACCAAGCTACAAGAGCTTCGTGATGAACTATAATATGCAAGGATGACCAAAACAATTCCGAGCTCTTACAATGCTAAAAGCAGCGGAGGTAGAAATCAAGAAAGAGCATCAAGTGTTGATGGTCAACAAGACCACTAGTTTCAAGAAAAGGGCAAAGGAAAGAAGAAGGAACTTCAAAAGAACAGCAAGAAAGTTGCTGCTCAAGAGAAGAAACCCAAGTCTGGACCTAAGCCTGAAACTGAGTGTTTTACCGCAAGCAAACCGGACATTTGAAGCGGAACTGCCCCAAGTATTTGGCGGATAAGAAGGATGGCAAGGTGATCAAAGGTATATGTGATATACATGTTATTGATGTGTACCTTACTAATACTCGCAGATAGTACCGGTATTTGATACTGGTTACATTGCTAATATTTGCAACTCAAACAGGAACTACGGATTAGCGAAGATTGGCTAAGGACGAGGTGACGATCTTGCGTGGGAAATGGTTCCAAAGTCGATGTGATCGCGGTCGACGCTACCTCTACATCTACCATCGGGATTAGTTTTAGACCTAAATAATTGTTATTTGGTGCCAGCGTTAAGCATGAACATTATATCTGGATCTTGTTTGATGCGAGACGGTTATTCATTTAAGACAGAGAATAATGGTTGTTCTATTTATATGAATAATATCTTTTATGGTCATGCACCCTTGAAGAGTGGTCTATTTTATTGAATCTCGATAGTAGTAATACACATATTCATAGTGTTGAAACCAAAAGATCAGAGTTGATAATGATAATGCAACTTATTTGTGGCAATCGCCATTTGGGTCATATCGATGTAAAACGCATGAAGAAACTCCATCTTGATGGACTTTTGGAATCACTTGATTATGAATCACTTGGTACTTATGAACCGTGCCTCATGGGCAAGATGACTAAAACGCCGTTCTCCTAACTATGGAGCGAGCAACTGATTTGTTGGAAATCATACATACTGATGTTTGTGGTCCAATGAATGTTGAGGCACGCATGGTATCGTTATTTTCTCACCTTCACAGATGATTTAAGCAGATATGGGTATATCTACTTAATGAAACACAAATCTGAAACATTTGAAAAGTTCAAAGAATTTCAGAGTGAAGTGGAAAATCATCGTAACAAGAAAATAAAATTTCTACGATCTGATCGTGGAGGAGAATATTTGAGTTACGAGTTTGGTTTACATTTGAAACAATGCGGAATAGTTTCACAACTCACGCCACCGGAACACCACGGAGAAATGGTGTGTCCGAACGTCGAATCGTACTTTACTTGATATGGTGCGATCTATGATGTCTCTTACTGATTTACCGCTATCGCTTTGGGGATATGCTTTAGAGACGGCCGCATTCACGTTAAATAGGGCACCATCAAAGTCCGTTGAGACGACACCTTATGAACTGTGGTTTGGCAAGAAACCAAAGTTGTCGTTTCTTAAAGTTTGGGGCTGCGATGCTTATGTGAAGAAACTTCAACCAGATAAGCTCGAACCCAAATCGAGAAATGTGTCTTCATAGGATACCCAAAGGAGACTATTGGGTACACCTTCTATCACAGATCTGAAGGCAAGATTTTTGTTGCTAAATTCGGATCCTTTCTAGAAAAGGAGTTTCTCTCGAAAGAAGTGAGTGGGAGGAAAGTAGAACTTGATGAGATAATCAGATCTGCTCCCTTATTGGAAAGTAGTTCATCACAAGAAACGGTTCTGTGACAACTACACCAATTAGTGAGGAAACTAATGATATTGATCATGAAACTTCAGATCAAGTTTCTACCGAACTCAGAGGTCAATTAGAGTAAGATCGCACTGAGTGGTACGGTAATCCTATTCGGAAGTCATGTTACTTGACCATGGTGAACCTACAAACTATGAAGAAGCGATGGTGAGCCCAGATTCCATAAAATGGCTGGAAGCCATGAAATCTGAGATGGGATCCATGTATGAGAACAAAGTATGGACTTTGGTTGACTTGCCCGATGATCGGCAAGCCATTGAGAATAAATGGATCTTTAAGAAGAAGACTCACGCTGATGGTAATGTAATCTGTCTATAAAGCTCGACTTGTTGCGAAAGGTTTTGACAAGTTCAAGGGGTTGACTACGATGAGACTTTCTCACCGTGGCGATGCTTAAGTCTGTCCGAATCATGTTAGCAATTGATGCATTTTATGATTATGAAATTTGGCAAATGGATGTAAAACTGCATTCTTGAATGGATTTCTAGAAGAAGAGTTGTATATGATGCAACCAGAAGGTTTTGTTGATCCAAAGGGTGCTAACAAAGTGTGCAAGCTCCAGCGATCAATTTATGGTCCAGTGCAAGCCTCTCGAGTTGGAATAAGCGCTTTGATAGTGTGATCAAAGCATATGGTTTTATCTGCACTTTTGGAGAAGCCTCAGTATTTACAAGAAAGTGAGTGGGAGCTCAGTAGCATTTCGATATTATATGTGGATGGCATATTATTGATTGGAAATGATATAGAATTTCTGGATAGCATAAAAGGATACTTGAATAAAAGTTTTTCAATGAAAGACCTCGGTGAAGCTACTTACATGTTGGGCATCAAGATCTATAGAGATAGATCAAGGCGCTTAATTGGACTTTCACAAAGCACATACCTTGATAAAGTTTTGAAAAAGTTCAAAATGGATCGAGCAAAGAAAGGTTTTTACCTGTATTACAAGGTGTGAGATTGAGTCGACTCAATGCCGGACCACAGCAGAAGATAGAGAGAAAATGAAAGATGTTCCTATGCTTCAGCCATAGGCTCTATCATGTATGCAATGTTGTGTACCAGCCACGGCGTATGCTTAGCAATAAGCTTGGCAGGAAGGTACCAAAGTAATCCAGAGTGGATCATCGGACAGCGGTCAAGAACATCCTGAAATACGAAAAGGACTAAGGATATGTTTCTCGATATGGAGGTGACAAAGAGCTAGTCGTAAATGGTTACGTCGATGCAAGCTTTGACATCGATCCGAGACGATTCTAAATCGCAAACCGGATCGTGTTTTTATTAAACGGTGGAGCTGTCGGTTGGTGCAGTTCTAAACAAAGCGTCGTGGCGGGATCTACATGTGAATCGGGTACATAGCTGCTTCGAAGCAGCAAATGAAGGAGTCTGGATGAAAGAGTTCATTTCGATCTAGGTGTCATACCTAGTGCATCGGGACCAATGAAGATCTTCTGTGACAATCTTGGTGCAATTGCCTTGGCAAAGGAATCCAGATTTCACAAGAGGACCAAGCATATCAAGAGACGCTTCAATTCCATTCGGGACCAAGTCCAAGTGGGAGACATAGAGATTTGCAAGATACATACGGATCTGAATGTTGCAGACCCTTGACTAAGCCTCTTCCACGAGCAAAACATGATCAGCACCAAGACTCCATGGTTGTTAGAATCATTACTGTGTAATCTAGATTATTGACTCTAGTGCAAGTGGGAGACTGAAGGAAATATGCCCTAGAGGCAATAATAAAGTTATTATTTATTTCCTTATATCATGATAAATGTTTATTATTCATGCTAGAATTGTATTAACCGAAACATAATACATGTGTGAATACATAGACAAACATACAGTCACTAGTATGCCTCTACTTGACTAGCTCATTAATCAAAGATGGTTATGTTTCCTAACCATAGACATGTGTTGTCATTTGATTAATGGGATCACATCATTAGGAGAATGATGTGATTGACATGACCCATTCCGTTAGCTTAGCACTTGATCGTTTAGTATATTGCTATTGCTTTCTTCATGACCTATACATGTTCCCGTAACTATGAGATTATGCAACTCCGTTTACGGAGGAACACTTTGGGTACTACCAAACGTCACAACGTAACTGGGTGATTATAAAGGAATACTACAGGTGTCTCCAAAGGTACATGTTGGGTTGGCGTATTTCGAGATTAGGTTTTGTCACTCCGATTGTCGGAGAGGTATCTCTAGGCCTTCTCGGTAATACACATCACATAAGCCTTGCAAGCATTACAACTAATAAGTTACTTGTGAGATGATGTATTATGGAACGAGTAAAGAGACTTGCCGGTAACGAGATTGAACTATGTATTGGATACCGACGATCGAATCTCGGGTAAGTAACATACCGATGACAAAGGGAACAACGTATGTCGTTATGCGGTTTGACCGATAAAGATCTTTGAAGAATATGTAGGAACCAATATGGGCATCCAGGTTCCGCTATTGGTTATTGACCGAGAATAGTTCTAGGTCATGTCTACATAGTTCTCGAACCCGTAGGGTCCGCACGCTAACGTTCGATGACAGTTTATTATGAGTTTATAAGTTATGATGTACGAAGTTTGTTCGAGTCCGGATGTGATCACGGACATGACGAGGAGTCTCGAAATGGTCGAGACATAAAGATTGATATATTGGAAGCCTATGTTTGGACTTGAAATGTTCCGGATGAAAAGGGATTTTACTGAACACCGGGGTTACTGGAACCCCGGGGATCAATGGGCCTTGATGGACCATAAGGGAGAAGAGGAGGGCGGCCAGGCAGGGCCGCGCCCCCCCTCTAGTCCGAATAGGACAAGGAGAGGGGCGCGCCTCCCTCTTCCCCTTCCCCAAGACCTAATCCAACTAGGAAGGGGGAGTCCTACTCGGTGGGAGTAGGACTCCTCCAGCGCCTCCCTAGGGCCGGCCGCACCCCTTGCTCCTTTATATCTGAGGGGCAGGGGGCACCCCATGACACACAAGTTGATCTACGGATCGTTCCTTAGCCGTGTCGGTGCCCCCTCCACCATATTCCACTTCGGTCATATCGTCGCGAGCTTAAGCGAAGCCACGAGCCGTGAAGTCATATCGTCATGAGCTTAGGCGAAGCCCTGCGTCGGTGGAGCATCATCATCGTCACCACGCCGTCGTGCTGACGGAACTCATCCCCGACGCTTTGCTGGATCGGAGCCCGGGGATCGTCATTGAGCTGAACGTGTGCTGAACTCGGAGGTCCCGTACGTTCGGTACTTGGATCGGTCGGATTGTGAAGACGTACGACTACATCAACCGCGTTGTTATAACGCTTCCACTTACGGTCTACGAGGATACGTGGACATACACTCTCCCCTCTCGTTGCTATGCCATCACCATGGTCTTGCGTGTGCGTAGGAAATTTTTTGAAATTACTACGTTCCCCAACACTTAGTGCATTCGTTGCATGGCAATCCCTACTCCTCACATTGATATCAATTGATGGTCATCTCCATAGCCTGTTGGTTAGCCGCGTCGATTTGAGACTTTCTACTTGTTGTCTTCTTTATATTTACCCCTATCATCATACTCTATTCCACCCGTAGTGCTATATCCATGGCTTGGGCTCAGGTATTGCGTAAGGGTTGAAAAAGCTGAAGCACGTTAAAAAGTATGAACCAATTGCTCGGCTTGTCATCGGGGTTGTGTCGTGGTTCTGAGTCTGACAGTAGAATAGGGGGTAGGAATGTAGAGGCAAGATCTTAGCTATGGAGGAGTTGTACACGCTGGTTTTACGAGTTCAGGCCCTTCTCGGAGGAAGTAACAACCCTACGTCTCGGTGCCCGGAGGCGGTCGACTGGATTATACGCGTGTGAGTTACAGTGGGTGCGAACCCTTGTCCCAGAGGAGGGGGTGGCTTATATAGAGTGCGCCAGGACCCCAACTCCCCTCTGTTACGTAGGATTCAATGTACATAAAGAGGTGGCGTTACAGGTAACACCTGTATTGAAATGCTGTAAATGGTCATTAAATATCTGAGTGAATGCTCGACCGTTGTTGCTTGTGAGGCGGCTTTAGGTCTTCTTATCGTCGAGTTGTTTGATGGTCGAGTGACTGGATAAAGTGAGATCTCCATTTGGATGGTAGGTCGAGTGGACTTCAACGACACCTTTATGGATCCTTCTTACGATATTTGAACTTCTTTGTTCTTAGGACTAGGACCTTGGGTAGGATGTATAGGTCAGGCCTATTACCCTACCCTAGGTTTATGTCTACATCAGGTTGTGCATGATAAATACTTTGTGTTAAGAAGATAGAGCATGACAAGACTATATGATTTTGTAGGGATAGCTTTCTTCAGCGTTGATATTTTGAAAGACATGATTGTTTGTTGGGATGCCTAGGTATTGATGTCTTTGTGTCAAATTATAGACTATTGCTTTGAATCACTTATGTCTTAATATTCATACCATGACTAGACATATGATCAAGTTTATGTTAGGTAGCATTCCACATCAAAAATTATCTTTTTTATAATTTACCTGCTCGAGGATGAGCAGGAATTAAGCTTGGGGATGCTGATACGTCTCCGTCGTATCTATAATATTTGATTGTTTGATGCCAATATTAGATCACTTTCACATACTTTTGGCAACTGTTTATATGATTTCTTGGACCAACCTATTAATCCAGTGCCCAGTGCCAGTTCCTGTTTTCTGCATGTTTTTTGTATCACATAGTATCCATATCAAACAAAGTCCAAACACAATAAAATTTTACGGAGAGTTTTATAGGAATGTATGTGATTTTTGGGAGTTGGAATCACCGCACACGGAGGCCCACACAGGGCACAACACACCAGGGCGCGCTAAAGGCCCCTGGCGCACGGTGGTGGGTTGTTCCCACCTCGTACGTCGGTTGGACCTCTACTTCGGGTCCAAGGAAGCTTATATCAAGAAAAATATCATGTTAAAATCTCAGCGCAATCGGAGTTACGGATTCTCCGGGAATATAAGAAACGGTTTTCGTCCAGATCTGGGGAACACGAAACAGAAGAGAACAGAGAGGGAGAACCAATCTCGGAGGGGTTCCCGCCCCTCCGCCGCCATGGAGACCAAGGACCAGAGGGGGAAATCTCCTCCCATCTAGGGGGGAGGCCAAGGAAGAAGAAGAAGAAGGAGGAGGGGGGCTCTCTCCCCTCGCTTCCGGTGGCGCCGGAGTGCCACTAGGGGCAATGATCGGGACGGCGATCTACATCAACAATCTTTCTACCGTCAACACAAACTCACTCCCCCTCTATACATTGGTGTAACACCTCTTCTCCGCATTGTAATCTCTACTTAAACATGGTGCTCCACTCCATATATTATTTCCCAATGATCTATGGTTATCCTATGATGTTTGAGTAGATCTGTTTTGTCATGTGGGCTAATCGTGATCTTGGTTGGTATGATTGTATATTTTGTTTATGGTGCTGTCCTACGGTGCCCTCCGTCTTGCGCAAACATGAGGGGCCCCCGCTGTAGGGTGTTGCAATATGTTCATGGTTCGCTTATGGTGGGTTGCGAGAGTGATAGAAACTTATACCCGAGTAATTGGGGTATGACGTATGGAAGTAAAGAGGACTTGATATTAATGCTACGGTTGGGTTTCACAACCTTAATGATCTTTAGTAGTAGCGGATGCTTGCTAGAGTTCCAATCATAAGTGCATATGATCCAAGTAGAGAAAGTATGTTAGATCATGCCTCTCCCTCATATAAAATTACAAGAATGATTACCGGTACTTGTTATCGATTGCCTAGGGACAAATAACTTTCTTGTTGACAAAAGCTCTCTACTAAAACTAACTTACTTTTGTATTTATCTAAACAGCCCCTAGATTTTTTTTTACGTGCTCTTTATTATCTTGCAAATCCATCCTATCACACCTACAAAGTACTTCTAGTTTCATACTTGTTCTAGGTAAAGCAAACGTCAAGCGTGTGTAGAGTTGTATCGGTGGTCGATAGAACTTGAGGGAATATTTGTTCTACCTTTAGCTCCTCGTTGGGTTCGACACTCTTATTTATCGAAAAAGGCTACAAACGATCCCCTATACTTGTGGGTTATCAGTCATGTACCATGCCCAGCTCCATAGGACCTCAGTTCCTCGTCTGGCCTTCACTGCTAAACGGGCCCTGGACTTAATGCGATCTCTCCCCATTACGGAAGTATCACCTCTGAACTACGCCTAGCCCGGATTAGGGGCTGAGAGCGGGGAATTTTACGTCCCAACCACCACCCACTTAATAGCCACTGTCGAAGACTTAACCCACATGCTAGATTACACCTCCGAAGACATCAACAGTATGGACGACGATGTCGGAGACAAACCAGGCCAAGACCCACCATTTATCGGGTGTTGGACGGCCACCTCCACATATGATGTGTATATGGTGGATACACCTAAAAAGGATGACGACGACGGCAGGAAGGATCTGAGCAAGGACAAGCCCGTCGAGGCACCACCGAAACATTGACGTCAGCGATGCCACTCAAAATCACGTCGTGAAAAGGAAAGAAATACCGACACCGGAGACAATAACACTCCGGACGATATCGAAGATCCTGAAGACCCCACCGAGCCTGCGTCCGAGCAGGATGATTGGGAGGAGGGACAAGTTAACCCCGACGAGCCGGTCGAGAATGCGGATTTGGAGGATAGTAACTATCTACCGAACTCCGAGGAGGATGTCAGCCTCGGCAACGAAGACTTCATCGTGCCAGAGGAACCCCTCGAGCAAGAGAATTTTAAGCGGCAGCTAATCATAACCGCGAGAAGGCTAAAAAAGAAACTGTAGCGACCCGACCCGAACGGATCAAGTCTCTGTGCTTAGGTGTCATCTCTGGATCGGTATGCTGACACACACAGTACTCGAAGGATTTATAACAGAGGTAAATCACATGTATAAATAACGTAAATACTATTACCTCAATCCAAATATATAGCGGAAGCAATAAGGTTGTGGATTCCCATCAACACCAACGACAAAGTTGAGTATAGGAAATCGTAACCCTAACGTATCACTTACTCGTCGTCTGAAAAGTCGCAACATGAAAAGTTGCAGCCAAAACGGGTCAACACATGGAATATCTTGGCAATGTAACACATAGAGAGTAATGAAGGAATAAGCCTATACTACATGCATATATGGCTGGTGGAAAAGCTCTATAGTTATAAGGTTTTGCGAAAAGCCAATTTTCCCTCTTGCAAAGAAATAAATTTGTTTAACTATCATGGTGGTTGTTAAACATTGAGAATGGTTGACAACATCCTCAATCCCAATTAAAAGTACTCATTAAAACCCAAACAAATTATATTAAGTAGCGGATGAGATCAATAAGATAATCCAAGAACTAGATACTCAAGGCGTCCATAACAGGGACACGGCTAATCATGATTAGTTTATACATTCTGCAGAGGTTTTCGCACTTTTCCCCACAAGACTCGATCGCCTCCGTTTAGTTTCTCGCACTACATGGTGTTTGAGAGACGGATGACCGAGACATAGTCTTTCAGAAGCGTTTGCACCTTACGATGGGTAGACCGTACCACCTACAACCCCTACATCTGCTAGTCTACCACTGTAAGAGTTCACACGACTTAATCAACTATGCTAGAGCCCATAATAGCTTGTGGCTGCACACGGAAGTTTCTAGCATGAATAATCTTATGATCCCTTTGAGCCTGGGTGACAGTCCGAAGAAAAACAGGCAAGTCCTGATAGAAACCAGGTGCCTCAATCCACCCAGATGTGTGTTTAAGTTGCCACCTTAGATAAACCATTAATTTAATAATCTCACATCTGTCATGGATATCACTCACCCAATCCACGTCTACTAGCATAGCATAGCATAATAAGCAAACGTAGAAGTAACTCCCAAGGTATCATAAGTAAAACAGGTAATAGGTACTACCTCAATCTACTTCCCATCCCACGATTTAATTAGATCCTAATCATGCAAGTGTTCGAGGATTGATCTAATGCATAAAACTGGGTATGAGAAAGTATGATCAAAGTGTTACTTGCCAGCAATGTTGATGAAGATGATTCGCACTCAAACTCTTGATAGTTCTACTCGTCACACTCCGGTCAATCTATCGTAAGCAATCAACAGTAACCACACATAAGCAATCACTCAAAAAAATCGGAAAGAACGAAGAAATCGATTCGGAAAATATCAAAACCAAGCGAATAACTCTCGCAACATAAAGCAATTTCTAACAGTACCAAAATCATGTGTATTTGGCCTTATCAGAAAGTTTAGGTCAAGAGCTTCGATTTGCAAAAGAATCAACTAAATCGGAGTTCTGAAACTCAAGTTATGATCGAGCGAAGTTTGAATACAAATCTGTTTGAATTCAAATTTTAAAACTTTCAAAAACATGTTTGAGTTGGATTCTTGGAAAGAGGAGATCGTAACGAAGACGTGAGCGTTGGTTTCGTTGAATTTGGACTAACGAGTAAAAAGTTATGAGGGTTTGAAAATCAGGGGCTAAACTGTAAGAAAAGTATTTACAGATAGGTCCCTGACCGAAAATCTAAAATAAAAGAAAACCCTACGAGCGAGCGTTACTGCAGAGGCTTATAAGATGAAAACCGTTACACTGAGATCTAAGCGGGTGAACGCTCACTATTTAACAAAACCAAATAAAACCGATCTTAAGAAAAACAACTAAAGAAAAAGCGGAGAGGGTTTTTTGCTGGTTTTACCGCTCAGTGAGATGAACCGGCGGCTCGGACCGCTCCGGCAGATCGGGCGGCGGAGGCTTTCTCCCGCGAGGCGGGCGGCGGCTCGTGATCGTCGAGGCCGTGCAAGTGGTCGGGAGGCGTGGCTGCAAGGGTGGTGGTGGTGGTGGCGGCGGTGGCCATCGGCGGCGAGGGTGGCGGCTTGGCGGCGGGGCTCGGCGGATCTCGCCGGGCGGCGGCGCGGCGGCGGCTCTCGGGCGGAGAGAGAGAGAGAGGGCGTCGGGCCCCGCATTTTAAAACGTGGGAGGGCGGTGGCGGCTCGCGTCTTGTGAGGCAGGGGAGTCCGGAGGCGGCGGACATCGAGGCGGCGGCGGCTGTCGTGCGGGCGGCGGTCTTCGACCGAGGGTAGGGGACGACCGGGAGGTGGGCATTGGCTGGCATGACTGCCATGTGTGTATGTATGGTGAGTGGCTTAGCTGGGCTGGCTCGACCTCTGGTCTGGCCCTGGCTCGGCCGGCAGCTTCGATAAATTTTTTATATATATATAAACATTTTTTCAGAAAAACAAAATAAGAAGAAAGCAAAATAAATAAAAATAATATATAGGCATATAATATATCAAAATTTTCAGAAAAACATTTCCTCTGAGATGAACATTATTCTAGCATTAAATAAGGTACACACAAATTCAAATAAAGCAAAGAGTGCTTCAGCTCTAATAAAATCAATAAAAATCATTTTAAAAATACCAAAATGAATTCAAATTTATTCCTCTCCAATTTTTATGTTGTAGGGAATCATGTTACCCTATTTTCCATGTATTTTATTTTTGGAGAAAATAATTTGAATAAATCTCAAATAACTCCAAATTGAAAATAAATTCAAAAGAATTTTGAATTTATTTCTTTGAAACTCCTACTCATATTTCATATGTTTTGAAGAAGTCATTTTATCTTATTTCGTGAAAATCATTGAGTTGCATAAAGTTTCAGAATTGGAAATATTTTCCAAATGAAATTCAAATATTTTCAACACCCCTTGTTATTTAAATAAATGGAAGAAGTCATGTCATCTTCTCTCCAGCGTTTTGTGATGAAGAGTATTTGAATTCACGAAAAGCATAAAAGCAAAAATGAAAGTTTGGGAAAGTCCTTTTATTCCCTATCATTTAACTTTCAAAAAGTTTCGAATTCACTCACTTTCAGTCAATTAATCAAACAATCAATCAAAACTATCTATTATTTATAACATTCCAAAATTTAGAATTTTGGGATGTTACAAACCACCACCCTAAAATGAATCTCGTCCTCGAGATTCGGAGAGGCTAGCAAGAAATAGGTTAGGGTTTGGGGTCTTCTCAAAAATCCAACGATCATCATAGGGGTCTCCGGTGCTACCACCCTTAGAAGCATTGTTACGGTTCTATCAAAACTCATATACTCCATCCTTGTTGTTGGCAGTGTCGATCTTCTCAGATCCTCTGGATAATTGCTTTTCGGGGCTCTTCCGGTAGCGGCATAACCTTTTCCTCAATACTTTTGTCCATTCCTCTTGGTAAGGTTATTCCGAGACTGGGTCTTCATAGCTGACGGGTCTGGCGCCAATACTAATCAGCTATCGATCTCTCATGGTGGTCAACAATTTACGGTTTCTCCTGTAGAAAACGGGTCTGGGTTGAACCTCACCGTATTTCCTACGGTTAGCAACAACTGCCTTGTACAAGGGAAAAATACCTATACCATTCTAAGGTTTTGAAAAAGGTTTTGATCGTCGTCTCTCTACTATGGGTAAGTCACTCAGATTTACCATCTCATATAGCAAAGCGAATAATAAGAGTAAGTCGGTATGGTGATCAATCCATCCTGCACCCAAATCATTACTTTGTACATGGTTTAGTGAATCTCGCATTCTAACACTCGGTCATCCTCACAAGCATTGCAAAATTTCTCTTGTCGACGAACCAAGTTCGGATAAATCCATTGATTTTGCAAGCCAAACAAACATCTATCGTTCCTTAACAACTCTCGGGTTTTATGTAAACTCCTATAGAATCGTTGGTTGATAAAATCGTAACTTCTTCCGTGGTTTTCCTTCAAAGAAGAATGTGCTTGCTTCTTAGCAGGTCCCAGGGCACGTGGGTTATGGCCCATCTCATCACTTAAAATCCTTGAACACATCATCCGGGCAATCGATCATTATCCCAACATCCAACTTCCTGGCATACTTAAAATCCATCCAATTGCACTGTCTCTTTTCCTTATATTTGCACCAAACGGGGACATGATTACTCAGACTCTTCATGGAATTTCCATTGATCCATATTTCCAACATCATACCTCCTTTATATCCAATAATAATTCATCTCTTCATCCTCGTGGGATGTCCCACATACCGAGATAAAAACTTATACTTAAGAAGTCCATACTCCACTTCATGGAACATCATTATCCTTTCCAAGGTCAAGCGTCCTTACAGGGGAATATTGGTCATCTCTGCATGGCACTTCTTCAACTGGGAAACGTGAAACACATCATGAACTCCTGACAGTCCTTCGGGTGACTTCAACTTGTTAGCCAATTATCCCATACGTTCCAAAACTCGGTATGGTCCAATAAATCTTGGGGCTAACTTTCCCTTAACTCAAAATAGTTTAACTCCTCGCAGAGGGGACACACGAAGACATTCTCTGTCTCCAATTTGATAGACTACCTCCTTGCGCCTGCATAATTCTTCTGCCTGGACTGAGCTACTTTCAGTCTATCTCGAATCAACTTAACATTTTCTTCTGACTCCTTGATCACATTTGGTCCAAACAACTGACGGTTTCCAACTTCATCCCACATCAACGGTGTCTGGCTCCTTCTCCCGTACGAAGCTTAAAAAGGGGGCCATCTTCAAACTGTCTTGGTAACTTGTGTTGTATGAGAACTCCGCGTAAGGTAGATTTATCATCCCTACTCGATCCATAATCTAGCGCACAAACTCTCAACATGTCCTCCAGAATCTGATTGACACTCTCAGTTTGTCCATCTGTCTGCGGGTGAAAGGCTGTACTGAACTCTAGCCTAGTACCCAAAGTCTGGTGCAGCTGATTCCAGAACTTTGAGGTAAACTGGGTTCCTCTACGATGGTCCTCGGAACTGCATGCAGACATACGATCCTGGTCAAATATATCTTGGCCAACTTCGCACTTGTATAGGTGGTTTTCACAGGGATAAAGTGAGCCACTTTGGTCAAGCGAATCAACTACTACCCAGATAGAATCATATCCCAATCGGGTTCTGGGAAATCCGTTAATGAAATACATGCCAAGCTTATCCCACTTCCATTCGGGTATCGACATAGGCTATAGTAATCCTGCTGGCTTCTGATGCTCTACTTTTACTCTCTGACATACATCACCTACGACTACGTACTCTGCAATATCCTTCTTCATACCAGTCCACCAGAAACACTCCTTCAAATCCAAATACATCTTGGTGTTTCCAGGGCGAATCGAGTATGGTGAGTCATGAGCCTCTTGAAGTATTAACTTCCTGATCTTTGCATTATTGGGTATATGTACACTGTCCTCAAACCATAAGGTGTCGTGCTCATCCTTACGAAAACCTTTGGCCTTTCCTTTGCTCATCTTTTATCTCAGCAACCTCTTTGTCATCCTTCTAAGCTTCACAGATCTTTTCCAACAATGTAGACTGAACTTCCATTGCTGCAACAAAATCTTTGGGAACAATCTCCAACCGAAGTTCCCTGAGATCCTCGGCTAACTCCTTTGGTAATCCTCCACTTATGAGAGTATTCATCCTTATTTTCTTTATGGTTGTGTCCTATTTCTCCACAAAGCTTGTATGCACAAGTTTTCTTCATATCCTTTTCCATAAGGCCTCAATTTCTGGGACACAAGACGAGACTTTGGCAAAGTCAACTTAAATTCCTTTCAAGTGGTTACTCCTTGCCATCCATTGATGGTTTGGTACATCCTCCAACAAATAGCAGCACCTCTTTCAAAGCACTCTAGAGCATGCTGGGTCATATCCTTTTCGACTATAGTGTTATTCTCCATATGATCCTCCATGTTCTGAATCCATCGGTCTGTCTCCAATTGACTCATTGGTCCAGAAAATACAAGCTCATCTCCATTCATCTTCTATTGGGTCCATGGGTTTGGGGTGGGATAAGAGAGATCGAGAGGGATGCACACAATACAAACAAAAGTTTTTTGAAAAACAGATTTTATTGTGGCTGTCAGAAAAACATCAAACAAATGACAGCTCACAATCGTCGCATCTAACGTAGGTACATAACTGGGGTTTGGTCTTCTAAAGGTCAAATGAATCTTCAATGCCATCAAACTCTTTAAGTCTTGGTCATGTCTCCGATGGCTTCTTCTGATCATGCTTGTGAAGGAAATATGCCCTAGAGGCAATAATAAATGTTATTATTTATTTCCTTATATCATGATAAATGTTTATTATTCATGCTAGAATTGTATTAACCGGAAACATAATACATGTGTGAATACATAAACCTCAGAGTGTCACTAGTATGCCTCTACTTGACTAGCTCGTTAATCAAAGATGGTTATGTTTCCTAACCATGAACAAGGAGTTGTTATTTGATTAATGGGATCACATCATTGGTTGAATGATCTGATTGACATGACCCATTCCATTAGCATAGCACCTGATCGTATAGTTTGTTGCTAGTGCTTTTCTTCATGACTTATACATGTTCCTATGACTATGAGATTATGCAACTCCCGTTTGCCCGAGGAACACTTTGGGTGCTACCAAACGTCACAACGAATCGGGTGATTATAAAGGTACATTACAGGTGTCTCCGAAGGTACATGTTGGGTTGGCATATTTCGAGATTAGGATTTGTCACTCCGATTGTCGGAGAGGTATCTCTGGGCCCTCTCGGTAATGCTCATCACCTAAGCCTTGCAAGCATTGTAACTAATGAGTTAGTTATGAGATGATGTATTACGGAACGAGTAAAGAGACTTGCCGTAACGAGATTGAACTAGGTATTGGATACCGACGATCGAATCTCGGGCAAGTAACATACCGATGACAAAGGAACAACGATGTTGTTATCGGTCTGACCGATAAAGATCTTCGTAGAATATGTAGGAACCAATATGGGCATCCAGGTCCCGCTATTGGTTATTGACCAGAGAGGTGTCTCGGTCATGTCTACATAGTTCTCGAACCCGTAGGGTCCGCACGCTTAACGTTTCGATGACAGCTTACTATGAGTTTTATGATGTTGATGTACCAAGGTTGTTCGAGTCCCGGATGAGATCACGGACATGACGAGGAGTCTCGAAATGGTCGAGACATAAAGATTGATATATTGGAAGCCTATGTTTGGACTCGGAATCACTCCGGGTGAAATTGGGAATTTTAGAGTACCGGGGTTACCTGAACCCCCGGGTCAATGGGCCTTGATGGGCCTTAGTGGGAAAGAGAAAAGGGGCCCTATAGCTGGCGCAGCCTTCCCCTTCCCTAGTCCTATTAGGATTAGGAGAAGGGGTGGCGCCTCTCTCCTCTCCCCTTGGTCAAACCCTAGTTGGACTAGGATTTGGGGGAATCCTACTCCTAGTAGGAGTAGGACACCTGATGCGCCCCTCCGGCCGGCCAGCCCTCCCTTCCCTCCTTTATATACTGAGGGCAGGGGCACCCATGACACACAAGTTGATCGATTAGATCGTTCCTTAGCCGTGTCGGTGCCCCTTCCACCAGATTACACCTCGATCATACCGTGGCGGAGCTTAGGCGAAGCCCTGCGTCGGTGGAACATCATCATCGCCACCACGCCGTCGTCGACGAAACTCTCCTCAACACTCGGCTGGATCGGAGTTCGAGGGACGCCATCGAGCTGAACGTGTGCAGAACTCGGAGGTGCCGTCGCTCGGTACTTGGATCGGTTGGATCGGGAAGAAGTACGACTACATCAACCGCGTTGTTATAACGCTTCCGCTTTCGGTCTACGAGGGTACGTGGACGGATACTCTATCCTCTCGTTGCTATGCCATCACCATGGTCTTGAGTGATCGTAGGAAAATTTTTGAAATTACTACGCTCCCCAACAAAGGTATCGAGCCAGGTTTTATGCGTTGATGTCATATGCACGAGTAGAACACAAGTGAGTTGTGGGCGATACAAGTCATACTACCTACCAGCATGTCATACTTTGGTTCAGCGGTATTGTGAGATGAAGCGGCCCGGACCGACATTACGCGTACGCTTACGCGAGACTGGTTTCACCGCTGTGAGCACTCGTTGCTTAAAGGTGACCGGCGGGTGTCTGCTCTCTCACTTTAGTTGAACTGAGTGTGGCTACGCCCGGTCCTTGAGAAGGTTAAAACGGAGTCTATTTGACGAAGTATCGTTGTGGTTTTGATGCGTAGGTAAGAACGGTTCTTGCTCAGCCCGTAGCAGCCACGTAAAACTTGCAACAACAAAGTAGAGGACGTCTAACTTGTTTTTGCAGGGCATGCTGTGATGTGATATGGTCAAGACATGATGCTATATTTTATTGTATGAGATGATCATGTTTTGTAACCGAGTTATCGGCAACCGGCAGGAGCCATATGGTTGTCGCTTTATTGTATGAGATGCAAACGCCATGTAATTGCTTTACTTTATCACTAAGGAGTAGCGATAGTCGTAGAAGCAATAGTTGGCGAGACGACAACGATGCTACGATGGAGATCAAGGTGTCGCGCCGGTGACGATGGTGATCATGACGGTGCTTCGGAGATGGAGATCACAAGCACAAGATGATGATGGCCATATCATATCACTTATATTGATTGCATGTGATGTTAATCCTTTATGCATCTTATTTTGCTTTGATTGACGGTAGCATTATAAGATGATCCTTACTAAATTATCAAGAAGTGTTCTCCCGAGTATGCACCGTTGCGAAAGTTCTTCGTCTGAGACACCACGTGATGATCGGGTGTGATAGGCTCTACGTTCAAATACAACGGGTGCAAAACAGTTGCACACGCGAATACTCAGGTTATACTTGACGAGCTATGCATATAAGATATGACCTCGAACACGGAGACCGAAGGTCGAGCGTGAATCATATAGTAGATATGATCAACATATTGATGTTCACCATTGAAACTACTCCATCACACGTGATGATCGGTCATGGTGTAGTTGAAATGGATCACGCAATCACTTAGAGAATTGAGGGATATTTTTCTAAGTGGGAGTTCTTAAGTAATATGATTAATTGAACTTAAATTTATCATGAACTTAGTACCGATAGTATCTTGCTTGTCTATGATGTGTAGATAGATGGCTCGTCTTTGTTGTTCCGTTGAATTTTAATGCGTTCCTTGAGAAAGCAAAGTTGAAAGATGATGGCAGCAATTACACGGACTGGGTCCGTAACTTGAGGATTATCCTTATTGCTGCACGGAAGAATTACGTCCCGAAGCACCGTTAGGTGCCGGCCTGGTGCAAGGGCTGCGCCAAGTTGTGAACGTCTGCAAAGCAAAGCTGATGACTACTCTATAGTTCAAGCAGCCATGCTTTACGGCTTAGAACCGGGACTTCAACGTCGTTTTGAACACCATGGAGCATATGAGATGTTCCAGAGTTGAAGTTAATATTCCAAGCGAATGCCCGGATTGAGAGATATGAAGTCTCCAATAAGTTCTATAGCTGTAAGATGGAGGAGAATGGTTCATCGGTGAGCATATACTCGTAATGTCCGGATATAACAATCACTTGATTCAACTGGGAGTTAATCTTCCGGATGATTGCGCCATTGACAAATTCTCCAATCACTGCCACCAAGCTACAAGAGCTTCGTGATGAACTATAATATGCAAGGGATGACCAAAACTATGCCCGAGCTCTTCGCGATGCTGAAAGCCGCGGAGGTAGAAATCAAAAAGGAGCATCAAGTGTTGATGGTTAACAAAACCACTAGTTTCAAGAAAAAGGGCAAAGGAAAGAAAAAGGGAAACTTCAAAAAGAGCAGCAAGCAAGTTGCTGATCAAGAGAAGAAACCCAAGTCTGGTCCTAAGCCTGAAACTGAGTGCTTCTATTGCAAGCAGGCTGGTCACTGGAAGCGGAACTGCCCCAAGTATTTGGCGGATAAGAAGGATGGCAAGGTTAACAAAGGTATATGTGATATACTTGTTATTGATGTGTACCTTACTAATACTCGCAGTAGCACCTGGGTATTTGATACTGGTTCATTGCTAATATTTGCAACTCAAACAGGGGCTACGGATTGCGAAGATTGGCTAAGGACGAGGTGACGATCTTGCGTGGGAAATGGTTCCAAAGTCGATGTGATCGCAATCGCACGCTACCTCTACATCTACCTTGAGGATTAGTATTAGACCTAAATAATTGTTATTTAGTACCATCGCTGAGCATGAACATTATATCTGGATCTTGTTTAATGCGAGACGGTTATTCATTTAAATCGAGAATAATGGTTGTTCTATTTATATGAATAATATCTTTTATGGTCATGCACCATTGAAGAATGGTTTGTTTTACTCAATCTTGATAGTAGTGATACACATATTCATAATGTTGAAACCAAAAGATGCAGAGTTGATAATGATGGTGCAACTTATTTGTGGCACTTGCCGCTTAGGTCATATCGGTGTAAAACGCATGAAGAAACTCCATGCCGATGGACTTTTGGAGTCACTTGATTATGAATCACTTGGCACTTATGAACCGTGCCTTATGGGCAAGATGACTAAAACACCGTTCTCCGAACTATGGAGAGAGCAACAGATTTATTGGAAATCATACATACTTGATGTATGTGGTCCAATGAATGTTGAGGCTCGTGGCGGATATCGTTATTTTCTCACCTTCACAGATGATTTGAGCAGATATGGGTATATCTACTTAATGAAACACAAGTCTGAAACATTTGAAAAGTTCAAAGAATTTCAGAGTGAAGTGGAAAATCATCGTAACAAGAAAATAAAGTTTCTACGATCTGATCGTGGAGGAGAATATTTGAGTTACGAGTTTGGCCTACATTTGAAACAATGCGGAATAGTTTAGCAACTTACGCCACCGGAACACCACAACGTAATGGTGTGTCCGAACGTCGAATCGTACTTTATTAGATATGGTGCGATCTATGATGTCTCTTACTGATTTACCGCTATCGCTTTTGGGGTTATGCTTTAGAGACGGCTACATTCACTTTAAATAGGGCACCATCTAAATCCGTTGAAGCGACGCCTTATGAACTGTGGTTTGGCAAGAAACCAAAGTTGTCGCTTTTGAAAGTTTGGGGCTGCGATGCTTATGTGAAAAAGCTTCAACCTGATAAGCTCGAACCCAAATCGAGAAATGTGTCTTCATAGGATACCCAAAGGAGACAGTTGGGTACACCTTCTATCACAGAACCGAAGGCAAGATTTTGTTGCTAAATTGGAAACTTTCTAGAGAAGGAGTTTCTCTCGAAAGAAGTGAGTGGGAGGAAAGTAGAACTTGATGAGATAATCGTATCTACTCCTTATTGAGAAGTAGTACATCACGAAAACAGTTTCGTGACACCTACACCAAATAGGGAGGAAGCTAATGATGATGATCATGAAACTTCAGATCAAGTTTCTCAGAACTTCAGAGATCAACGAGAACAAGATCCGCACTGAGTGGTACGGTAATCCTGTTTTGGAAGTCATATTCTTGGAACATGATGAACCTACGAACTATGAAGAAGCGATGGTGAGCCCAGATTCCACAAAATGGCTTGAGGCCATGAAATCTGAGATGGGATCCATGTATGAGAACAAAGTGTGGACTTTGGTTGACTTGCCCGATGATCGGCAAGCAATTGAGAATAAATGGATCTTCAAGAAGAAGACCGACGCTGATGGTAATGTTATCGTCTATAAAGCTCGACTTGTTGCAAAAGGTTTTCGACAAGTTCAAGGGATTGACTACGATGAGACCTTCTCACCCGTGGCGATGCTTAAGTCCGTCCGAATCATGTTAGCAATTGCCGCATTTTATGATTATGAAATTTGGCAAATGGATGTTAAAACTGCATTCTGAATGGATTTACGGAAGAAGAGTTGTATATGATGCAACCGAAGGTTTTGTCGATCCAAAGGAGCTAACAAAGTGTGCAAGCTCCAATGATCCATTTATGGACTGGTGCAAGCCTCTCGGAGTTGGAATAAACGTTTTGATAGTGTGATCAAAGCATTTGGGTTTATATGCACTTTTGGAGAAGCTCAGATTTACAAGAAAGTGAGTGGGAGCTCAGAGCATTTCGATATTATATGTGGATGACATATTATTGATCGGAAATGATATAGAATTCTGGATAGCATAAAGGGATACTTGAATAAAAGTTTTTCGATGAAAGACCTCGTGAAGCTGCTTACATATTGGGCATTAAGATCTATAGAGATAGATCAAGACGCTTAATAGGACTTTCACAAAGCACATACCTTGATAAAGTTTTGAAAAAGTTCAAAATGGATCGAGCAAAGAAAGGGTTCTTGCCGGTATTACAAGGTGTGAAGTTGAGTAAGACTCAATGCCCGACCACCGCAGAAGATAGAGAGAAATGAAAGATGTTCCTATGCTTCAGCCATAGGCTCTATCATGTATGCAATGCTGTGTACCAGACCTGATGTGTGCCTTGCTGTAAGTTTAGCAGCAGTACCAAAGTAATCCAGAGTGGATCATCGGACAGCGGTCAAGAACATCCTTAAGTACTTGAGAAGAACTAAGGATATGTTTCTCATTTATGGCGGTGACAAAGAGCTCATCGTATGGCAGTTACGCCGATGCAAGCTTTGACACCGATCCGAACGATTCTAAATCGCAAACCGGATACGTATTTACATTAAACGGTGGAGCTGTCGGTTGGTGCAGTTCCAAACAAAGCGTCGCTATGGGATCTACATGTGAAGTTGAGTACATAGCTGCTTCGAAGCAGCTAATGAAGGAGTCTCGATGAAGGAGTTCATAACCGATCTAGGTGTTGTACCTAGTGTATCGGGTCCAATGAAAATCTTTTGTGACAATCTCGGTGCAATTGCCTTGGCAAAGGAATCCAGATTTCACAAGAGAACCAAGCACATCAAAAGACGCTTCAACTCCATCCGGATTTGGTCCAGTGGGAGACATAGAGATATGCAAGATACATACGGATCTGAATGTTGCAGACCCGCTGACTAAGCCTCTTCCACGAGCAAAACATGATCAGCACCAAGACTCCATGGGTGTTAGAATCATTCTTGTGTAATCTAGATTATTGACTCTAGTGCAAGTGGGAGATCAAGGAAATATGCCCTAGAGGCAATAATAAATGTTATTATTTATTTCCTTATATCATGATAAATGTTTATTATTCATGCTAGAATTGTATTAACCGGAAACATAATACATGTGTGAATACATAAACCTACAGAGTGTCACTAGTATGCCTCTACTTGACTAGCTCGTTAATCAAAGATGGTTATGTTTCCTAACCATGAACAAGGAGTTGTTATTTGATTAATGGGATCACATCATTGGTTGAATGATCTGATTGACATGACCCATTCCATTAGCATAGCACCTGATCGTATAGTTTGTTGCTAGTGCTTTTCTTCATGACTTATACATGTTCCTATGACTATGAGATTATGCAACTCCCGCTTGCCCGAGGAACACTTTGGGTGCTACCAAACGTCACAACGCGTCGGGTGATTATAAAGGTACATTACAGGTGTCTCCGAAGGTACATGTTGGGTTGGCATATTTCGAGATTAGGATTTGTCATCCGATTGTCGGAGAGGTATCTCTGGGCCCTCTCGGTAATGCTCATCACCTAAGCCTTGCAAGCATTGTAACTAATGAGTTAGTTATGAGATGATGTATTACGGAACGAGTAAAGAGACTTGCCGTAACGAGATTGAACTAGGTATTGATACCGACGATCGAATCTCGGGCAAGTAACATACCGATGACAAAGGGAACAACGTATGTTGTTATACGGTCCGACCGATAAAGATCTTCAGAGAATATGTAGGAACCAATATGGGCATCCAGGTCCCGCTATTGGTTATTGACCGAGAGGTGTCTCGGTCATGTCTACATAGTTCTCGAACCCGTAGGGTCCGCACGCTTAACGCTTCGATGATGCTTACTATGAGTTTTATGATGTTGATGTACCAAGGTTGTTCGAGTCCGGATGAGATCACGGACATGACGAGGAGTCTCAAATGGTCGAGACATAAAGATTGATATATTGGAAGCCTATGTTTGACTCGGAATCACTCCGGGTGAAATTGGGAATTTTATCGAGTACCGGGTTACCGGAACCCCGGGGGTCAATGGGCCTTGATGGGCCTTAGTGGGAAAGAGAAAAGGGGCCCTATAGCTGGCGCAGCCTTCCCCCTCCCTAGTCCTATTAGGATTAGGAGAAGGGGTGGCGCCTCTCTCCCTCTCCCTTGGTCAAACCCTAGTTGGACTAGGATTTGGGGGAATCCTACTCCTAGTAGGAGTAGGACACCCCGGTGCGCCTCCCTCCTGGCCGGCCAGCCCTCCCTTCCCTCCTTTATATACAGGGGCAGGGGCACCCCATGACACACAAGTTGATCGATTAGATCGTTCCTTAGCCGTGTGCGGTGCCCCTTCCACCAGATTACACCTCGATCATACCGTGGCGGAGCTTAGGCGAAGCCCTGCGTCGGTGGAACATCATCATCGCTACCACGCCGTCGTCTTGACGAAACTCTCCTCAACACTCGGCTGGATCGGAGTTCGAGGGACGCCATCGAGCTGAACGTGTGCAGAACTCGGAGGTGCCGTACGTTCGGTACTTGGATCGGTTGGATCGGGAAGAAGTACGACTACATCAACCGCGTTGTTATAACGCTTCCGCTTTCGGTCTACGAGGGTACGTGGACGGATACTCTATCCTCTCGTTGCTATGCCATCACCATGGTCTTGAGTGATCGTAGGAAAATTTTTGAAATTACTACGTTCCCCAACAGCTTGTCCTTCTCAAGTTCTTTTGCAAGATCCTCTCTATTGACGCAGTGTCTCCCGTGACGTCCTTTAATATTTCTGGAGTTGCATTCCAAACTTCTGGTTTCATCAACCTTGATATGAACCATGATCCTACTGTGCTTCAGTTCCTGACAAATCTTTGATGTCTCAAGGTTTTGCTCCTCAGCTTGTCTACTTTCGGTTTGTGTTCTGAATTCTTCATGAATTGCCTCCTTGCCAACACGGCTTCAGAGCGACCCGACCTCGAGACGGTCAAGTCTCTCGTATCCGTGCCATCCTCGATCAGTATCTTGCACACACAGACATCAATGTATATATCAAAGTGCAATCACATGTATAAATAACGTAAAACTGATATATACCTCATAAGTCTCAGCCGAAACAAGTAATCGGGTGTGGAGTCCCATCAACGCCATCGGCAGGTTGATTGTATAATCGTAACCCAGTATCGTAACTCTTACTGTCGAGGAAATATCTGCAACATGATACGTTGCAGCCGTGTAGGTCAAGACATTGAATGTACCGCAAGATCACAATAAGAGAAAACAGATGATAAACTATACTATATGCGGTATGGCTTTGTGGCTCAAGATGTCGAGTTTTGTTTGCATAAAAGCTGGTTTTATTTTTCCCTACAACAAAGGAATATCAGGAGTCTGTACTATGGAGTTTCTATCATGACATGGTTCCGCCAACCGATGTCTCATAGCCCAAAATCATCATAAGTTGCCCACAATTAAGTTATCAATCCGGTGTTGAGAGTTCCGAGATAGATCCAAGTCCAGATGCTCAAATTGTCCGTAACCGGGGACACGGCTAATCGATTAGGTTTTAACCCTCTGCAGAGGTTTGTACACTTTACCCGCAAGATTCGATCCCTCTCTTTATGTTCTCGCACTTCAGGGTGTTTGAGAACAAAATGACCGAAACATGGTCTTCCGGAGAGTTCCTCTGACCACTGTCCGGTGCTCATCCAATCCTATCGTTGTTCTACATCTGCTAGCACCGTCCCAGCCAGAGTCACCACTAAGGTCAACCAAGCCGAGCCCATAGTGACTTGCGGTTGCACAGTAAGCTTCCGGCATGAAGTATTCTTCCGTCTCTTTGAGTCTGGGTGAAGCTTTCCGCAAGATGTCATGGCGCTTCTCCATGCATCCCGCCAACAACTGGTTTCTCCAGGTGCCCACAACCGCCCTTCACCCAAAGAGTGTGTATTGAATTCTTGTCTCGAGTCTTGAAGTCTTGAGGCCTTGAAAATGCAGTCCTTGCAGATGCCATCATGGAGTTGGCGCCATTGACGAGAGTCCTCCTTCTTCACACCACTCTCGAGCACTCATACCAACCCGTCTACTATAGCGTAGCATAAAAATAAATGACGTCCCGGGCTTGGTAACAGGGTGATGGGTTCCTACCTCATGCATACTACTCAACTACAAGGATTCAATATCACTACTGGAGGGATTGTTGCGAAGATGACACTAGATGCCATAAAACACATAGGTATGAAAAACATGGTCAAAGTGAACTTGCCTGGTACGTTGATGAAGATAACAACGCTCTCACAAAATTTGATAGGACTATTCGTCACTCTCCGAAGAAACTCTATACAAGTCAAACATAGCATTCACATAAGCAATCACTCTAGCAAGCAATACTAACACTCAGAATAACAATTAAAACAAAAAAAACTCAATAATAAAACTCCAACAAATTCTAAAGAAGCTACAAATAAAACTAGAAACAAAAACTACTAACGAAAATCTATGACTTTGCTACAAGCATCTAACATAGTTCTGCCTAAGTAAAACAAACATAACAGCAATTAAAACACTAAACTAATAATTTAACAGAAAATAAAAAGTAAAACAACTAAGTTAACAGAAAGTGTTTTTTCATAAAATTTTATTTGCAAAAAGAAACAAATAAAAAGCTTTTATAAAACTCTAACTATGACCTATAGAAGGTTTCATACAAAACTAAGGAAAATAAATTTTTTAAATAAAATAATGTTTTCTCCTGTTGTCTAACAGAAACACAACTAATTTTGCCAAAAGTGACACAAATAAATAATTTAAAACTAATAAAAACAATAAAGAAAAAGCTAAAACATAACTAATAATAAAACAGTACTATTTTGCTAAAACCTAATTTAAATTAACCTAGAAATAAAATACTAAATACTACTGGATAAACAAAGGTCCTAGAGACTAGGAGCAAAAAGAATCGGTCAAAAATAATATTCCTAACTCAAAATAGCTCAAATCTAGTGATTTGAGCAAATTCATACAAACACACATTTAAGCTTCTCAAATGTGAAATAAAATTGAACTAACAGAAACTTCATAAAATTTGTGATCCAAAGCAGTTGGAATCACTCAAAAATACCTCGTAGATAATTAACTATGGATTTTACAAGATTGAAACTATTCTGTTTTAAAAACAGAACGAAAAAAAAGTAGGTCGGGATTTACTGTAGCAGTTCCGATGATGGGGTCCTGGTGGAGCTCCGGCGACGTCCTCCGGTGGCCCTCTGGCGTCGGGGAAGGGACGGTAGGGGGCGGCAGATCGGGGCGGAGCGAGTGGTTGGGTCGGTGGGTGGCTAGGATGGCAGGAGGTGGTGGGGCGGGGCGGCAATGGCGGCGGTGGTCCGGCGAACTCCGGCGAGGCGGCACAGCGACGTGGGGTGAGGAGAGGAGGGACTAGGGTGAGGGGCGGTGGCGGGTGAGGTGAGGCGGCGGTGGTGGTGGTCTTTGCTGCTGCTGCTGCGGAGAGGAGAGGAGAGGAGAGGAGAGGTGTTGGTTTGATGTGTTGGACGGGGGGTGCTTGGGTATTTATATTGGGGAGGGGAGAGTTTTGCTTCGGGTAGGGGATAAGAAATAGACTAGGATTAGGAAACAAAAGGGAAAAGATCTTGAAACAGATACGGAATAAACGAAAGTAGGAAAAGAGTCCTACTAGGAAAAGGAAAAGGAGCGGCGGCTCCCTGGTGCGCGCGATGGCCTTGGCCTTGGCCGGCCGACCGCTGGCTTGGCCTTGGGCCTTGGCCCTTGGCCCGGCGGGGCGCAGCGAAATTTTTTTTTTAAGACAGAGACAACAAAACAAAAATAATAAAACCAAATAAAAATTTTATATAGGCATATAATATATCAAAATTTTCAGAAAAAAATTTCCTACAACATGGACATTTCTATAGCATTAAATAAAATTCACACAAATTTTAATAAAGCAAAGAGTGCTTCTGCCCTAATAAAATCCACTGAAAATCATTTTAAAAATATGATAATGACTTCAAATTAATTTCTCTCAATTTCTGATGTAGGGAATCATGTTACCCTATTTTCCATATATTTTATTTTTGGAGAAAATAATTTGAATAAAACTCAAATAACTCCAAATTGAAAATAAATTCAAAAGAACTTTGAATTTAATTCTTTGAAACTCCCAACTCATATTTCATATGTTTTGAAGAAGTTATTTTATCTTCGCTCGTGAAAATCATTGAGTTGCATAAAGTTTCAGAATTGGAAAATATTTTCAACACCCTTGTCATTTAAATAAATGGAAGAAGTCATGTCATCTTCTCTCCGTGGTTTTGTGATGAAAAGAATTTGAATTCCGGAGATCATAAAAGCAAAATGAAAGTTTGGGAAAGTCCTTTAATTCCCTCTCAATTAACCTTCAAAAAGTTTCGAATTTCACTCAATTTCAGTTAATCAATCAAACAATCAATCAAAACTATCTATATGTTTATAACATTCCAAAACTTAGAATTTTGGGATGTTACAAACTACCACCCTTAAAATGAATCTCGTCCTCGAGATTCGGAGAGGTTAGCAAGAAATAGGTTAGGGTTTGGGGTCTTCTCAAAATCCATCGATCGTCTCCGGTCTCGGTGCTACCACCCTTAGAAGCATTGTTACGGTTCCATCAAAACTCAGATACTCCATCCTTATTCTTGACAAGTCGGTCTTCTCAGATATTAAGGATAATTTCTTCTCTGGGCTCTTCCGGTAGTGGCATAACCTTTTCCTCAATTCTTTTGTCTTTAACTCTTGGTAATTTTATTCCGAGACTGGGTCTTCATAGTGACGGTCCAGCGCCAATTCTAAACAAATATCGGTATCTCATGGTGGTCAACGATTTATGGTTTCCCTGCAGAAAACGGGTGCAGGTTGAACCTCACCGTATAACCTACGGTTGGCAACAACTGCCGTGTACAAGGAAAAATACCTATACCTTTCTAAGGTTTAAACAAGGTTTTGATCGTCGTCTCTCTACTATAGGTAAGTCACTCAGATTTTACCATCCCATATAGCAAAGCGAATAATAAGAGTAAGTCGGTATGGTGATCAATCCATCCCGCACCCAAATCATTACCTTGTACATGGTTTAGCGAATCTCGCACTCTAACACTCGGTCATCCTCACAAGCATTGTAGAATTTCTCTTGTCGATGAACCAAGTTCGGAAAATCCATTGATTCTGCAGGCCAAACAAACATCTATCGTTCCTTAACAACTCTCGGGTTTTATGTAAACTCCTATAGAATCGCTTGTTGATCAAATCGTAGTCTATTCCCAAAATTTCTTTCTCCAGTGGGTACTTGATCCTTATTAATTCTTGGGCCTGTGGGTTATGGCCCACTTCAACACTAGTGCAGCTTTAACTCATCCTTGGGGTAACTCTCTTGTTCCATATTACACATCCTTTAAATCCAGTAGTACTCTATTTCTTCATACCATCATATCAAAAGCAAAACTCCAACTTTTTTTTTCCTTCGAACTACAGTCCGTGGAATATATATTTTCCTATCCATTAGTCTAGTCTTCTTCACAGGGTACTACCACCCTTAAAATGAAATTCACAAATCCATCCATAAACCATATTTCTCATATCCTCGAAAATGGTCAAAATCTTTGTTCACAGAGTAACAACTCATACAATTAAACATATGAAAACACGTCACCTTAACTTTATTGATTTCATGAATCCATTACAAACTCTGAGCACCCATTACATAACTCAACTTATTGTACTCATGAAAAAAAAATTGGTTTCTACCACTCTTATTATCCATATCAAAAATTCCAACTACTCAACTCCAGCTTCCTTCTTGTAGGAACATTTAGTAGCATAATGTCCTGCTTCCTTGCAATGAAAACACATAACTTTGATAAGTCTTTGGGCTTCTTGGAGATGGGGCCTGCTCCTTGAGTTCCTTGCTTCCTTTCAAGACAATGATTGGCATAATGCCCGACGTCCTTACATTCAAAACAGGTAATATGACTCTTGTCCCTCTTTGCAGAAATTGGGTTGTTCTGAGGGTGTCTTTGTTTTCTCTTCCTGGGTTTCTTCGTTCTGATCAAACCTTCTATTCCCTGTGGATCAAACTCTATTGCATCCGTCGGGAAGTATCCCAGACACTCTTTTCTTTCCTTGGTGCAATACTGTGAAAAATGTCCTTCTTCTCCACATGACTAGCAGGCATTGGAGTAAAATCTGTTGAGGCCTTCTCCATCAGGGTCTTCAACACATTCCTTCATCACAGGTTCTTCCATAACTTTTCGGAGGGCTTCTTTCATTCCTTCTTCCTGCTCCTGAATAGTTTGTTGCACCATGGGGTAAATATGACACTGAGTCGGGTAGTGGGTGGTTCCTTCACACAAGAAACAAGTCACCTAACTAGTTGGGCATTCCTCAGCTGGGTGTTTCTCCTCACAATGAGGACATCCATCCTTGTGTTCCTCCTGGGTGTGTCCTATTTCTCCGCAAATCTTGCAAGCACCAGGTTTCTTCTTCGGGTTATCGTGGTGCTTCCGGATAAGACGGGACCTCAAGAGAGTCTTCTTGAATTCTTCCCAAGTCTTTGCTCCATTCCATCCCTGTATAGCTTGATGCATCTGCCACCATGTTGCAGCACTTCCTTCAAAGTACTGAAGAGCGTACGATACTTCATTCTTCCTTGAAACCAAATTGCTCCCGAAGTGATTCTCCATGTTCTGAATCCATAGCTCTGCCTCCGGCTGGGTTTTCATTCCAGAAAATACCGGTCCAACTTCATTCATCATCTATGGGGTCCAAAAGTTTTGGGATGAGATATGAGAGAGGTGGGGAGGGATATACACACAATACAAACAATAGTTTTTGAAGAAACGGGTTTTACTTTGTGGCTGTCGGGAAACATCAAACAAATGACAGTTCACAAATCGCCGCATCTAACGTAAGTGTGTAACAGGGGTTTGGTCTTCTAAAGGTCAAATAATTCTTCAGGAACTTCAAATTCTTCAAGTCTTCAGAGTCTTCAATTGTTGCAGCTGCAATTCTTCCAACGCATGGTGAAATCCTCTTTACTCTGAAATGGCCATCAGTTGTCCGATATCTTTACTTCTTGGAGCGGCTTCAGTTGATCCTCCGTGTGGTCAAAAAGAAAAGGGGTATATTCTAACTATTTGAGATAAGAGGGGATATTTGATAAAATCGGAAAAGATGAGAAGTAATGGACTACTTTAAAAAGAAGTTTTAGAGATTTACTATCCTAGGAACTTCCCGATTTCTAGGGTCACTCCCTACAGTCAACATGTGCTCTGATACCATATCTGTAGCGACCCGACCTCAGACGGTCAAGTCTCTGTGTATCCGTGCCATCCCTAGATCAGTATGCTGGCACACACAGTACATCAATGTATATATCAAAGTGCAATCACATGTATAAATAACGTAAAACTGATATATACCTCATAAGTCTCAGCAGAAACAAGTAATCGGGTGTGGAGTCCCATCAACGCCATCGGCGGAGTTGAGTGTAGACCGTAACCTCAGTATCGTAACTCTTACTCGTCGAGGAAATATCTGCAACATGATACGTTGCAGCCGTGTAGGTCAAGACATTGAATGTACCGCAAGATCACAATAAGAGAAAACAGATGATAAACTATACTATATGCAGTATGGCTTTGTGGCTCTGTATCTGAGTTTTGTTTGCATAAAAGCTAGTTTTATTTTTCCCTACAACAAAGGAATATCAGGAGTCTGTACTATGGACTTTCTATCATGACATGGTTCCGCCAACCGATGTCTCATAGCCCAAAATCATCATAAGTTGCCCACAATTAAGTTATCAATCCGGTGTTGAGAGTTCCGAGATAGATCCAAGTCCAGATGCTCAAATTGTCCGTAACCGGGGACACGGCTAATTGATTAGGTTTTAACCCTCTGCAGAGGTTTGTACACTTTACCCGCAAGATTCGATCCCTCTCTTTATGTTCTCGCACTTCAGAGTGTTTGAGAACAAGATGACCGAAACATGGTCTTCCGAAGAGTTCCTCTGACCACTGTCCGGTGCTCATCCAATCCTATCGTAGTTCTACATCTGCTAGCACCGTCCCAGCCAGAGTCACCACTAAGGTCAACCAAGCCAGAGCCCATAGTGACATGCGGTTGCACAGGTAAGCTTCCGGGCATGAAGTATTCTTCCGTCTCTTTGAGTGTGGGTGAAGCTTTCCGCAAGATGTCATGGCGCTTCTCCATGCATCCCGGCCAACCACTGGTTTCTCCAGGTGCCCACAACCGCCCTTCACCCAAAGAGTGTGTATTGAATTCTTGTCTCGAGTCTTGAAGTCTTGAGGCCTTGAAAATGCAGTCCTTGCAGATGCCATCATGGAGTTGGCGTCATTGACGTAGAGTCCTCCTTCTTCACACCACTCTCGAGCACTCATACCAACCCCGTCTACTATAGCGTAGCATAAAAATAAATGACGTCCCGGGCTTGGTAACAGGGTAATGGGTTCCTACCTCATGCATACTACTCAACTACAAGGATTCAATATCACTACTGGAGGGATTGTTGCGAAGATGATACTAGATGCAATAAAACACATAGGTATGAAAAACATGGTCAAAGTGAACTTGCCTGGTACGTTGATGAAGATAACAACGCTCTCACAAAATTTGATAGGACTATTCGTCACTCTCTGAAGAAACTCTATACAAGTCAAACATAGCATTCACATAAGAAATCACTCTAGCAAGCAATACTAACACTCAGAATAACAATTAAAACAAAAAAAACTCAATAATAAAACTCCAAATCCCAAAGAAGCTAGAAATAAAACTAGAAAGGAAAACTACTAACGAAAATCTATGACTTTGCTACAAGCATCTAACATAGTTTTGCCCTAAGTAAAAAAAACATAACAGCAATTAAAACACTAAACTAATAATTTAACAGAAAATAAAAAGTAAAACAACTAAGTTAACAGAAAGTATTTTTTCATAAAATTTTATTTGCAAAAGAAACAAATAAAAAGCTTTTATAAAACTCTAACTATGACCTATAGAAGGTTTCATACAAAACTAAGGAAAATAAATTTTTAAAATAAAATATTTTTTCTCCTGTTGTCTAACAGAACACAACTAATTTTGTCAAAAGTGACAAAAAGAAATAATTTAAAACTAATAAATACAATAAAGAAAAAGCTAAAACAGAACTAATAATAAAACAGTACTGTTTTGCTAAAAACCTAATTTAAATTAACCTAGAAATAAAATACTAAATACTACTGGATAAACAAAGGTCCTAGAGACCAGGAGCAAAAAGAATCGCTCAAAAATAATATTCCTAACTCAAAATAGCTCAAATCTAGTGATTTGAGCAAATTCATACAAACACAAATTTAAACTGCTCAAATGTGAAATAAAATTGAACTAACAGAAACTTCACAAAATTTGTGATCCAAGGCAGTTGGAATCACTGAAAAATACCTCGTAGATAATTAACTATGGATTTTACAAGATTGAAACTATTATGTTTTAAAAACAGAACGAAAAAAAAAGTAGGTCGGGATTTACTGTAGCAGTTCCGATGATGGGGTCCTGGTGGAGCTCCGGCGACGTCCTCCGGTGGCCCTCTAGCGTCGGAGAAGGGACGGTAGGGGGCGGCAGATCGGGGCGGAGCGAGTGGTTGGGTCGGTGGGTGCCTAGGATGGCCGGAGATGGTGGGGCGGGGCGGCAATGGCGGCGGTGGTCCGGCGAACTCCGGCGAGGCGGCACAGCGACGTGGGGTGAGGAGAGGAGGGACTAGGGTGAGGGGCGGCGGCAGCGGGTGAGGGCGGCGGCGCGGTGGTGGTGCTGCGCTGCTGCTGCTGCGGAGAGGAGAGGAGAGGTGTTGGTTTGATGTGTTGGAGGGGGGGTGCTTGGGTATTTATATTGGGGAGGGGAGGGTTTTGCTTGGGGTAGGGGACAAGAAATAGATTAGGATTAGGAAAAAAAAGGGAAAAGATCTAGAAACAGATACGGAATAAACGAAAGTAGGAAAAGAGTCCTACTAGGAAAAGGAAAAGGAGCGGCGGCTCCCTGGTGCGCGCGATGGCCTTGGCCTTGGCCGGCCGGCCGCTGGCTTGGCCTTGGGCCTTGGCGCAGCGAATTTTTTTTTTAAGATAGAGACAACAAAACAAAAATAATAAAACCAAATAAAAATTTTATATAGGCATATAATATATCAAAATTTTCAGAAAAAAATTTCCTACAACATGGACATTTCTATAGCATTAAATAAAATTCACACAAATTTAAATAAAGTAAAGAGTGCTTCTGCCCTAATAAAATCCACTGAAAATCATTTTAAAAATACGATAATGACTTCAAATTAATTTCTCTCCAATTTCTGATGTAGGGAATCATGTTACCCTATTTTCCATATATTTTATTTTTGGAGAAAATAATTTGAATAAAACTCAAATAACTCCAAATTGAAAATAAATTCAAAAGAACTTTGAATTTAATTCTTTGAAACTCCCAACTCATATTTCATATGTTTTGAAGAAGTCATTTTATCTTCGCTCGTGAAAATCATTGAGTTGCATAAAGTTTCAGAATTGGAAAATATTTTCAACACCCCATGTCATTTAAATAAATGGAAGAAGTCATGTCATCTTCTCTCCAGGGTTTTGTGATGAAAAGAATTTGAATCCCGGAGATCATAAAAGCAAAATGAAAGTCTGGGAAAGTCCTTTAATTCCCTCTCATTTAACCTTCAAAAAGTTTCGAATTTCACTCAATTTCAGTTAATCAATCAAACAATCAATCAAAACTATCTATATGTTTATAACATTCTAAAACTTAGAATTTTGGGATGTTACAGCTTCATGCAGGTCCACCCTAAACTCCTTGATGAAATACTCCAGATCCTGGTGATACGCCAGCTAAGATTTAAGACTGCATCTTTTGCTGACAGATGCTCCGTCAGCCTTCTACCATCCATCCTTCCATGTATCTGCATACTTAACTCCGCACGGTGACAATAGCATAGGCGGGCGATAACATCATGGATAGCGTGTTTCTGCTCTCGTCATTTCCATGAGCTATCATTCCATAGTTGACATCTCCTGCCTTAGGGTTTTCCCTGACAGAACTTTGAATTCTAATGCTCCATGTTCCAGTCTTTCTCCGATATACCTTGATCTAGGAATTCTTCAGAGCCTTCAAAATCTCATAGTCTTCAGAGTCTTCAACAGTTGTAGTTTCCATTTACACAGTAAAAATCTTCTTCATTCCAAATGGTCTTAGTTGTCCGATATCTTGTCTCCTTGGAGTGGTCTCATCAGTCAAATCTTCAAGTGGTCAAAGGGGTATGGTCTCACTAAAAGGGGTATGGTCTCACTAAAAGGGAATATTTGAATAAGCTCAGAAGAGAAGAGAGGTAAAAGATCTTTTTGAAAATGAAGTAGTAGAGAAAAATTATTTCCTATGGGCTTGTCAGTTTCTAGGGTCACGTCCTCACACCAACATGTGCTCGATACCATCTTGTAGCGACCGACCGAATGGATCAAGTCTCGTGCTTAGGTGTCATCCCTGGATCGGTATGCTGACACACACAGTACTCGAAGGATTTATAACAGAGGTAAATCACATGTATAAATAACGTAAATACTATTACCTCAATCCAAATATATAGCGGAAGCAATAAGGTTGTGGATTCCCATCAACACCAACGGCAAAGTTGAGTATATGAAATCGTAACCCTAACGTATCACTTACTGTCGTTCGAAAAGTCTGCAACATGAAAAGTTGCAGCCCGAAACGGGTCACACATGGAATATGCCGCAATGTAACACATAGAGAGTAATGAAGGAATAAGCCTATACTACATGCATATATGGCTGGTGGAAAAGCTCTATAGTTATAAGGTTTTGCGAAAAGCCAATTTTCCCTCTTCGCAAAGAAATAAATTTGTTTAACTATCATGGTGGTTGTTAAACATTGAGAATGGTTGACAACATCCTCAATCCCAATTAAAAGTACTCATTAAAACCCAAACAAATTATATTAAGTAACGTGATGAGATCAACAAGATAATCCAAGAACTAGATACTCAAGACGTCCATAACCGGGGACACGGCTAATCATGATTAGTTTATACACTCTGCAGAGGTTTGCGCACTTTTCCCCACAAGACTCGATCGCCTCCGTTTAGTTTCTCGCACTACATGGTGTTTGAGAGACGGATGACCGAGACATAGTCTTTCAGAAGCGTTTGCACCTTACGATGGGTAGACCGTACCACCTACAACCCCTACATCTGCTAGTCTACCACTGTAAGAGTTCACACGACTTAATCAACTATGCTAGAGCCCATAATAGCTTGTGGCTGCACACGGAAGTTTCTAGCATGAATAATCTTATGATCCCTTTGAGCACGGGTGGCGGTCCAAGAAAAACAGGCAAGTCCTGATAGAAACCAGGTGCCTCAATCCACCCAGATGTGTGTTTAAGTTGCCACCTTAGATAAACCATTAATTTAATAATCTCACATCTGTCATGGATATCACTCACCCAATCCACGTCTACTAGCATAGCATAGCATAATAAGCAAACGTAGAAGTAACTCCCAAGGTTTCATAAGTAAAACAGGTAATAGGTACTACCTCAATCTACTTCCCATCCCACGATTTAATTAGATCCTAATCATGCAAGTGTTCGAGGATTGATCTAATGCATAAAACTGGGTATGAGAAAGTATGATCAAAGTGTTACTTGCCTGCAATGTTGATGAAGATGATTCGCACTCAAACTCTTGATAGTTCTACTCGTCACACTCCGGTCAATCTATCGTAAGCAATCAACAATAACCACACATAAGCAATCACTCAAAAAAATCGGAAAGAACGAAGAAATCGATTCGGAAAATATCAAAACCAAGCGAATAACTCTCGCAATATAAAGCAATTTCTAACAGTACCAAAATCATGTGTATTTGGCCTTATCAGAAAGTTTAGGTCAAGAGCTTCGATTTGCAAAAAGAATCAACTAAATCGGAGTTACGAAACTCAAGTTATGATCGAACGAAGTTTGAATACAAATCTGTTTGAATTCAAATTTTAATACTTTCAAAAACGTGTTTGAGTTGGATTATTGGAAAGAGGAGATCGTAACGAAGACGTGAGCGTTGGTTTCGTTGAATTTGGACTAACGAGTAAAAAGTTATGAGGGTTTGAAAATCAGGGGCTAAACTGTAAGAAAAGTATTTACAGATAGGTCCCTGACTGAAAATCTAAAATAAAAAGAAAAACCCTACCGAACGAACGTTCGCTGCAGAGGCTTATAAGATGAAAACCGTCCGCTGCAGATCTAAACGGGTGAACGCTCACTATTTAACAAAACCAAATAAAACCGATCTTAAGAAAAACCGAACTAAAGAAAAACCGGAGAGGGTTTTCACGCGGGTTTTACCGGCTCGGTGAGATGAACCGGCGGCGGCTCGGACCGGCTCCGGCAGATCGGGCGGCGGCGGAGGCTTTCTCCGACGAGGCGGGCGGCGGCTCGTGATCGTCGAGGCCGCGAAGTGGTCGGGAGGCGGCGCTGAGCGGCAGTGCGGTGGTGGCGACGGCGGTGGCCATCGGCGGCGAGGGTGGCGGCTTGGGCGGCGGGCTCGGCGGATCTCGCCGGGCGGCGGCGCAGGCGGCTCGGGCGGAGGAGAGAGAGAGAGGGCGTCGGGGCCCCGCCTTTTAAAGGCCGGGGAGGGCGGTGGCGGCTCGCGTCTTGTGGGGCGGGGAGTCCGGAGGCGGCGCGACATCGAGGCGGCGGCGGCCGTCAGGCGGGCGGCGGTTCGACCGAGGGTCGGGACGACCGGGAGGTGGGCAGGGCCAGGCTGACTGCCTGCCGTCTTCTGCGGGCGAAAGTGGCTTGGCTGGGCTGGCTCGGCCTCTGGCCGGCCGGCTCGATCGGCGCCTTCGCAAAAAAATTTTTATATATAAACATTTTTTCAGAAAAACAAAATAAGAAGAAAGCAAAATAAATAAAAATAATATATAGGCATATAATATATCAAAATTTTCAGAAAAACATTTCCTACGAGATGAACATTATTCTAGCATTAAATAAGGTACACACAAATTCAAATAAAGCAAAGAGTGCTTCAGCTCTAATAAAATCCAATAAAAATCATTTTAAAAATACCAAAATGAATTCAAATTTTTTCCTCTCCAATTTTTATGTTGTAGGAATCATGTTACCCTATTTTCCATGTATTTTATTTTTGGAGAAAATAATTTGAATAAAACTCAAATAACTCCAAATTGAAAATAAATTCAAAAGAATTTTGAATTTATTTCTTTGAAACTCCTACTCATATTTCATATGTTTTGAAGAAGTCATTTTATCTTCGCTCATGAAAATCATTGAGTTGCATAAAGTTTCAGAATTTGAAATATTTTCCAAATGAAATTCAAATATTTTCAACACCCCTTGTCATTTAAATAAATGGAAGAAGTCATGTCATCTTCTCTCCAGGGTTTTGTGATGAAGAGTATTTGAATTCACGAAAAGCATAAAAGCAAAAATGAAAGTTTGGGAAAGTCCTTTTATTCCCTCTCATTTAACTTTCAAAAAGTTTTGAATTCACTCACTTTCATTCAATTAATCAAACAATCAATCAAAACTATCTATTTATTATAACATTCCAAAATTTAGAATTTTGGGATGTTACAGAAACAGCAACAGCTCCAGGCTGAACAGGATACACTCAACGACAGATGGATCCAGGTCCTAGCTGCCAAAGAATATGGCCTCGAGCACCCAACAAAGAGTTATCCGAAGCGTTGGCTACTGCCACAATTTGATGACAAGGCCCTTGAGCCAATACTGTCAAGATATAATCATGTTGATGAACCAGTCTGACCACCACGTGGGCGAGACAAAGCGGCTACTTATGCCGAACACCAGCCCGCACCACCTCGCCATCGAGGCAAAGAGGTAGCAGCTCCAGGCTACACCTACGACTTACGCCAGGACCTGGACAATAGAGCCGGTCAGGCCAGATCAATCTATGTATCAAGGGGCGTGCTCCAACACGAGACGACGGCCATCAAGCCTGGCGCGATAAGCATAACCTCACCCAGGCTGAAAACTGAACATGGATGTCATCAGAACTCCGTCGTGACGTTGCCCGATACAGAGGTGCCGCACACCCCTTATGCTTTACCAATGAGGTAATGCAGCACCAGTTCCCAGAAGGGTTTAAACCCGTAAACATTGAAGCGTATGATGGAACGATGGATCCCGCGGTATGGATTGAAGATTTTCTTCTCCATATTCACATGGCTCACGGTGACGATTTCCACGCCATTAAATACCTCCCCCTAAAGCTAAAAGGACCAGCACGGCACTGGTTAAACAGCCTCCCAGAGAACTCTATTGGCAGCTGGGAAGATTTGGAGGATGCATTTCGAGACAACTTCCAAGGTACTTATGTCCAGCCACCGGACGCCGATAACCTTAGCCACATGTTCATCAACCTGGAGAGTCAGCCCGCAAACTCTGGACTCGGTTCTTAATTAAAAATAACCAAATCGTTGACTATCCGGATGCTGAAGCCCTAGCGGCCTTTAAACATAGCGTCCGCGACGAATGGCTTGCCCGACACCTCGGCCAAGAAAAGCCGAAGTCTATGGCAGTTCTTACCGCACTCATGACCCGCTTTTGCATGGGGGAAGACAACTAGATAGCTCGTAGAAGGAACAATACTAGCGACCCCGGCACCTCCAAAGCCAGGGACGGCAACGGACGGCCGCGACGTAACAAAAGCACAAGCGTCGGTACAACAATGAAGAAACCGAAGACACAACGGTCAACGCCGGATTCAGCGGCTCTAAACCCGGGCAGCGAAAGAAGCCATTCAAAGGAAACAGGGACGGCACATCCAATTTGGACAAAATACTCGATCGGCCTTGCCATATTCATGGTACCCCCAACAAACATGTAAATCATTCCAACAGAAACTGTTGGGTCTTCAAACAGTCCGGTGAGTTAAATACCAAACATAAGGGGAAAGGGCCGTCAAGCGAGGACGATGATGAGCCCCGCCCACCGAACACAGGGGGGCAGAAGAAATTTCCCCCTGAGGTAAAAATAGTGAATATGATATACGTCACTCATATCCCCAAGAGGGAGTGCAAGCGCGCGCTAAGGGACATCTACACCGTAGAGCTGGTCGCCCCAAAATTCAATCCTTGGTTGGCTTGTCCGGTCACCTTCGATCACAGGGACCACCCGACCAGTATCCTTCATGGAGGTTCGGCAACCCTGGTCCTCGATCCAATCATCGATGGATTCCATCTCACTCGAATCTTCATGGATGGCGGCAGCAGTCTTAACTTGATTTATCAAGACACTATTCATAAAATGGGTATTGACCCGTCAAGAATCAAGCCTAGTAACACCACCTTTAAAGGAGTGATACCCGGCGTAGAGGCCCACTGCACAGGTTCTCTAACATTGGAAGTAGTCTCCGGTTCACCGGATAACATCCGAAGTGAAGACTTGATCTTTGACATTGTCCCCATTCGTAGTGGTTATCATGCACTGCTCGGACGAACCGCCTTCGCCCGCTTCAATGCAGTCCCGCACTATGCTTACTTAAAGCTCAAGATGCCTGGACCGCGTGGAGTTATCACAGTCAATGGAAACATGGAGCACTCCCTCCGTACTGAGGATTATACCGCGGCCCTTGCGGCTGAGGTGCAGAGCGGCCTCATCAAGCCGGACACTTCATCGGCCATCAAGCACCCAGGCACGGTTAAACGAGTCTGGCCTACCCTGCAGAACAATAGCTCGGTGAATTCCAACCTGGACTAGCAGTTCCACTTCCGTCACTCGCCCCATCTAACTGCGATATATGTACCGCGTGTGCATAACTACGCACTTAAAATACCTTGGGCAACGACGGAGGCACAATGTGGGCAGGGTCTATAGTGCGGTTTAACCCTATTTGACCTCAACCCCTTCCTTTTCCTTCTATTTTTCTTCCTCCTATTACAGGTTCGTTAAAACCTAATTACCTGATGGTCGCACAAGGTCTCTTTCATAGGCCCCTTCTGTTGGGGAACGTAGTAATTTCAAAAAAATTCCTATGCACACGCAAGATCATGGTGATGCATAGCAACGAGAGGGGAGAGTGTTGTCCACGTACCCTCGTAGACCGAAAGTGGAAGCGCTATATCAACGCGGTTGATGTAGTCGTACGTCTTCACGATCCGACCGATCCAAGTACTGAAAGCATGGCACCTCCGAGTTCTGCACACGTTCGGCTCGGTGACGTCCTCGCCTTCTCGATCCAGCAAGAGGGGTGAAGTAGTAGATGAGTTACGGCAGCACGACGGCGTGGTGATGGTGTTGGTGAAGAACAATCTTCGCAGGGCTTCGCCTAAGCACTACGAAAACTATGACGGAGGATAAACTAGAGGAGACGGGGTTGCCGGCACACAGCTTGGTGTTTGTTAATATCTCTTGGGTGCTAGCCCTACCCCTCTATTTATATGTTGAGCCTTGGGGTCGAAACTTGGAGTAAAAGCCTCCACAAAGTCGGTTTCACCCGAAAGGCAAGAGTCCTTCTCGGACTCCAAGGCCAGACGCCAGGGTTCCCGGCGTCTGGACCTGCACGCCAGGACCACAGGCGTCGCCCCTCGGACTCATAAAACTTCCTTTTGCGCTTTCCAAAAACCTCGTGGGCTTTCCCCTTTGGCCTAGAGAAAGTGTTCTCGTGCCCAAACATTTCGGGAAACATCCAGAACCCCTTCCGATGGATTCCGAATCCTTTCCGGAGATCAAACACTACTATCCACATATCAATCTTTACTTTCGGACCATTCCAGAGTTCCTCGTCATATCCGTGATCTCATCCAAAACTCCGAACAACATTCGGTCACCAACATACATAACTCATAGTACTATATCGTCAACAAACGTTAAGCGTGCGGACCCTACAGGTTCGAGAACTATGTACACATGACCGAGACACCTCTCTTGTCAATAACCAATAGCGGGACCTGGATACCCATATTGGCTCCTACATATTCTACGAAGATCTTTATCGGTCACACCGCATAACAACATACGTTGTTCCCTTTGTCATCGGCATGTTACTTGCCCGAGATTCGATCGTCGATATCTCAATACCTAGTTCAATCTCGTTACCGGCAAGTCTCTTTACTCGTTCCGTAATACATCATCCCGCAACTAACTCATTAGTTGCACTGCTTGCAAGGCTTAAGTGATGTGCATTACCGAGAGGGCCCAGAGATACCTCTCCGACAATCGGAGTGACAAATCCTAATCTCGAAATACGCCAACCCAACAAGTACCTTCGGAGACACCTGTAGAGCTCCTTTATAATCACCCGATTCCAGACGCTTTGGTAGCACACAAGGTGTTCCTCCGTAAACGGAGTTGCATAATCTCATAGTCATAGGAACATGTATAAGTCATGAAGAAAGCAATAGCAACATACTAAACTATCGTGTGCTAAGCTAACGGAATGGGTCATGTCAATCACATCATTCTCCTAATGATGTGATCCCGTTAATCCAATGACAACTCTTGTCTATGGCTAGGAAACATAACCATCTTTGATCAACGAGCTAGTCAAGTAGAGGCATACTAGTGACAATCTGTTTGTCTATGTATTCACACATGTATTATGTTTCCGGTTAATACAATTCTAGCATGAATAATAAACATTTATCATGATATAAGGAAATAAATAATAACTTTATTATTGCCCCTAGGGCATATTTCCTTGAGTCTCCCACTTGCACTAGAGTCAATAATCTATATTACACAGTAATGATTCTAACACCCATGGAGCCTTGGTGCTGATCATGTTTTGCTCGTGGAAGAGGCTTAGTCAACGGGTCTGCAACATTCACATCCGTATGTATCTTGCAAATTTCTATGTCTCCCACCTAGACTAGATACCGGATGGAATTAAAGCGTCTCTTGATGTGCTTGGTTCTCTTGTGAAATCTGGATTCCTTCGCCAAGGCAATTGCACCAGTATTGTCACAAAAGATTTTCATTGGACCCGATGCACTAGGTATGACACCTAGATCGGATATGAACTCCTTCATCTAGACTCCTTCATTTGCTGCTTCCGAAGCAGCTATGTACTCCGCTTCACACGTAGATCCCGCCACGACGCTTTGTTTAGAACTGCACCAACTGACAGCTCCACCGTTCAATGTAAACACGTATCCGGTTTGCGATTTAGAATCGTCCGGATCAGTGTCAAAGCTTGCATCAAAGTAACCATTTACGATGAGCTGTTTGTCACCTCCATAAACGAGAAACATATCCTTAGTCCTTTTCAGGTATTTCAGGATGTTCTTGACCGTTGTCCAGTGATCCACTCCTGGATTACTTTGGTACCTCCCTGCTAGACTTATAGCAAGGCACACATCAAGTCTGGTACACAGCATTGCATACATGATAGAGCCTATGGCTGAAGCATAGGGAACATCTTTCATCTTCTCTCTATCTTCTGAAGTGGTCGGGCATTGAGTCTTACTCAACTTCACACCTTGTAACACAGACAAGAACCCTTTCTTTGCTTGATCCATTTTGAACTTCTTCAAAACTTTGTCAAGGTATGTGCTTTGTGAAGGTCCAATTAAGCGTCTTGATCTATATCTATAGATATTGATGCCCAATATGTAAGCAGCTTCACCGAGGTCTTTCATTGAAAAACTCTTATTCAAGTATCCCTTTATGCTATCCAGAAATTCTACATCATTTCCAATCAGCAATATGTCATCCACATATAATATCGTAAACGCCATGAGCTCCCACTCACTTTCTTGTAAATACAAAGCTTCTCAAAAGTCTGTACAAAACCAAATGCTTTGATCACACTATCAAAGCGTTTATTCCAACTCCGAGAGGCTTGCACCAGTCCATAAATGGATCGCTGGAGCTTGCACACTTTGTTAGCTCCCTTTGGATCGATAAATCCTTCCGGTTGCATCATATACAACTTTTCTTCTAGAAATCCATTCAGGAATGCAGTTTTGACATCCATTTGCCAAATTTCATAATCACAAAATGCGGCAATTGCTAACATGATTCGGACAGACTTAAGCATAGCTACGGGTGAGAAGGTCTCATCGTAGTCAATCCCTTGAACTTGTCGAAAACCTTTTGCGACAAGTCAAGCTTTGTAGACAGTAACATTACCGTCAGTGTCAGTCTTCTTCTTGAAGATCCATTTATTCTCAATTGCTTGCCGATCATCGGGCAAGTCAACCAAAGTCCACACTTTGTTCTCATACATGGATCCCATCTCAGATTTCATGGCCTCAAGCCATTTTGTGGAATCTGGGCTCACCATCGCTTCTTCATAGTTCGTAGGTTCGTCATGGTCTAGTAACATCACTTCCAGAACAGGATTACCGCACCACTCAGTGCGGATCTTACTCGTTGACCTCGAGGTTCAAGAATAACTTGATCTGAAGTTTCATGATCATCATCATTAACTTCCTCACTAATTGGTGTAGGTGTCGCAGAAACCGGTTTCTGTGATGAACTACTTTCCAATAAAGGAGTAGGTATAGTTACCTCATCAAGTTCTACTTTCCTCCCACTCACTTCTTTCGAGAGAAACTCCTTCTCTAGAAAAACTCCGAATTTAGCAACAAAAGTCTTGCCTTCAGATTTGTGATAGAAGGTGTACCCAACAGTCTCCTTTGGGTATCCTATGAAGATACATTTCTCCGATTTGGGTTCGAGCTTATCAGGTTGAAGGTTTTTCACATAAGCATCGCAGCCCCAAACTTTAAGAAACAACAACTTTGGTTTCTTGCCAAACCATACTTCATAAGGCGTCGTCTCAACGGATTTTGATGGTGTCCTATTTAACGTGAATGTAGCCGTCTCTAAAGCATAACCCCAAAATGATAGCGGTAAATCAGTAAGAGACATCATAGATCGCACCATATCAAGTAAAGTACGATTACGATGTTCGGACACACCATTACGCTGTGGTGTTCCGGGTGGCGTGAGTTGTGAAACTATTCCGCATTGTTTCAAATGTAGACCAAACTCGTAACTCAAATATTCTCCTCCACGATCAGATCGTAGAAACTTTATTTTCTTGTTACGATGATTTTCAACTTCACTCTGAAATTCTTTGAACTTTTCAAAAGTTTCAGACTTATGTTTCATTAAGTAGATATACCCATATCTTCTTAAATCATATGTGAAGGTGAGAAAATAACGATATCCGCCATGAGCCTCAACATTCATCGGACCACATACATTTGTATGTATGATTTCCAACAAATATGTTGCTCTCTCCATAGTTCTGGAGAACGGTGTTTTAGTCATCTTGCCCATGAGGCACGGTTCGCAAGTACCAAGTGATTCATAATCAAGTGGTTCCAAAAGTCCATCAGTATGGAGTTTCTTCATGCGCTTTACACCGATATGACCTAAACGGCAGTGCCACAAATAAGTTGCACTATCATTATCAACTCTGCATCTTTTGGCTTCAACATTATGAATATGTGTATCACTACTATCGAGATTCAATAAAAATGTACCACTCTTCAAGGGTGCATGACCATAAAAGATATTACTCATAAAAATAGAACAACCATTATTCTCTAATTTAAATGAATAGCCGTCTCGCATCAAACAAGATCCAGATATAATGTTCATGCTCAACGTTGGCACCAAATAACAATTATTTAGGTCTAATACTAATCCTGAAGTTAGATGTAGAGGTAGCGTGCCGACCGCGATCACATCGACTTTGGAACCATTTCCCACGTGCATCATCACCTCGTCCTTAGCCAATCTTTGCTTAATCCGTAGCCCCTGTTTCGAGTTGCAAATATTAGCAACAGAACCAGTACCAAATACCCAGGTGCTACTGTGAGCATTAGTAAGGTACACATCAATAACATGTATATCACATATACCTTTGTTCACCTTGCCATCCTTCTTATCCGCCAAATACTTGGGGCAGTTCCGCTCAAAGGACCAGTCGCTTGCGGTAGAAGCACTCGATTTCAGCTTAGGTCTAGATTGGGTTTCTTCTCCGAGGAGCAACTTGCTTGCTGTTCTTATTGAAGTTCCCTTCTTCTTCCCTTTGCCCTTTTCTTGAAACTAGTGGTCTTGTTGACCATCAACACTTGATGCTCCTTCTTGATTTCTACCTCCGCAGCCTTTAGCATTGCGTAAGAGCTCGGGAATCGTCTTTTCCATCCCTTGCATGTTATAGTTCATCACGAAGCTTTTGTAGCTTGGTGGCGTTGATTGGAGAATTACATCAACGACACTATCATCCGAAGATTAACTCCCAGTTGAATCAAGTGATTATTATACCCGCACATCTTGAGTATATGCTCACTAACAGAACTATTCTCCTCCATCTCTCAGCTATAGAACTTATTGGAGACTTCATATCTCTCAATCCGGGCATTTGCTTGAAATATTAACTTCAACTCCTGGAACATCTCATATGCTCCATGACGTTCAAAACGTCGTTGAAGTCCCGGTTCTAAGCCGTAAAGCATGGCACACTGAACTATCGAGTAGTCATCAGCTTTGCTCTGCCAAACATTCATAACATCTGGTGTTGCTCCTGCAGCAGGCCTGGCACCCAGCCGTGCTTCCAAGACGTAATTCTTCTGTGCAGGAATGAGGATAATCCTCAAGTTACGGACCCAGTCTGTGTAATTGCTACCATCATCTTTCAACTTTGCTTTCTCAAGGAACGCATTAAAATTCAAGGGAACAACAGCACGGGCCATCTATCTACAATCAAATATACAAGCAAGATACTATCAGGTACTAAGTTCATGATAAATTTAAGTTCAGTTAATCATACTAGTCATCAACCCGTGCTTCTGCACGGGCTAGTGATTTGGAAAGCACGAAAGTGTTCTATAATGTAGAACTTATATGTTAATAGAGCAAGATTTAGAAATATATAGGAATTTGATTGGAGTTAGAATTTTTGTGTTAACTTATGGAGAGAAGAGAGTAACACATATTAGAAGTCATGAGAATCTGAACCTAGTTATTTTGATTATAAATATATTCCCAAGGGAAAGTAGTGGTTGCACCGCACCATACCGAGGAAAAATTATGAAGAAACAACTTATTCTAGATGTCTATAATTATGCATAGAGGCATTTTGGCTATGTGTATACTTACCCTGGGTGAATACTGAAATTTGGAAAAATATTAAAATATAGAAAAACAGTAATAATTTGGCTTTTGCACGTTCGAATCTTTATCATCTTTGTAGAGCTTTTCTCATAAGCATTTTTGTCCTAACAAAGGAAGTTGAGTGCTCTAATTAAAAACTCAATTTTACTGTACAAAATTTCTTTTGTCTTTACAGCACAAAACCATCTGATCTGACGCATCGACATTTGCATGTGTGAATTTTAAGTCCCTAGTTAGCTACTTACTTATCAGGTGCTTGGCCGGACTTTGCATCCATATGCTTGCCACATTGGGACTTGCTTTGTTACATCTACACTAACCTATCGGTTGTGATTCCTCTAACTACATTTACTGTCTGATACTTGTCCTTAGTTTTAAGTACGGTATCAAGATCTATCGATTACAATCCACTACAATAAGGTCCACGTGATAGGTGACATTTATTATATGCGAAACTTTGTAAGGCTTAGAAAATAGGAATAATTTACTATATGGCATTCTATTCGTGTAATGCAAAATTTATTAAGAATGTATTCGCGTGCTGCATGTGTAGTTGTTTATCACAAATCTGTTGTGCACGTTTTATACTCTCCTGAACTCGGTGATTGTAAAAGTTTAAGGAAATAGAGTGTAGGTCAATCAATATTGATCCACATGGGAGGCTAAGTTAGTAAAAAAATGTAATTGCTTTCTTTGAGCTCTATTCTAGTATACGCTTGTTCATTTTGCCATGAAAATATGGTGAAATTTTATGTTAAAAATCTGCATTATATTGACCATTACTTCTACCACCTATAATACTTTTCCTAACCTTTCATGGCTAACTTTTATTTTATTACATTAGCAACTACGGGTTGGGCATGCCTACATTCTATCAGTATGGTAAAAGGATTTTTTTTTACTCTAGCCATAGTAAATGAGATGGCTTTCTCCTATTCAATTATATCTAGTTTTACACTAATGCAGGTTGGACGACCCTGGATTTCTACTTCTGCGAGTTTTTCAGAATATATCATTTTAAAACCAACACATGCATACTAATGCACCATATAAGAGATATTTTTCATGCATGATTTCATACAGAGCGATGGCTTAACTGTCTCCCCTTTTAAGTATGGCAAGTCCTGTATTTGACACATGTTTTTTCCTGCGTACACGCTCAAAGTAAATGCATAGAACATATGTTTATACATACCAATATCACACCAGCAATACTCCTTAGCTTAGCTCCCTGAAACCAATCATAGGATCAGGATCTCAAAATCATATGTGCCCATGCATCATCTACGCAACATGCAAAAAAGAGTAAATTAGTGATTACAATTGGTCCCAATAATCAAGCCTGCAGTCTAGCACGTACATGTATAAAATAGAACTCTGCATGAAGCCAATTGCTTCCCCTAGAGACAGGTGCTGCAGCCAGGGCGTGGATGCAAGCTCATTCACCCACTATACATCCTCGCTCAAGGACTCGCTTGATTATCCGTATGGTTGGTTGGGCTTTTATTTGGGTAATCTGCAAGGACGTACATCTTCTAGTCTGTTATAAGAAGATTTAGCCAGATAATATTCGATCATTGTCAAAGTGCACAATTCATCACGACAAATCTGAACTGTATGGGACTCTAAAACACATACATAATTTGGAAACAAAATATCACACATATTAATAGCGATAAACCAAGAAATATGGTTGATCTTTACACATAACTTGCCACCCAACGTCAGGAAAAGTGTAGACCAACCCCAGCTGCTTGCTTCCACTCCCTAAATTGCAAACTCTGGTCGTGCGCCGTGTTCTAAGACTGTAAGGCCATCTCCAATTGCATGACGCTTATGCTTGAATAGAAAAACTGAGCAAGCACCTGCAGCAGCGCCGCAACTTCCAACGTTATTAGTTGCCTATTTAGAAGGGCTTAGCCTGTTGTCTGCTTCAAATTGTCCTTAGTACAGTCCTCCTCCTCCTAAATCTAACTCATCTACTAATCGAAAAATACCTCCTTCTCCACTTCATTGAAGTTTGGTTGGGGCATGGCCACTAAGGGGATTAAAAGGACCTTATCCTAGCCAAGATGTATTGCTCCATGGTAGATGAGGGAGTCCTGGACTAGGGGGTGTCCGGATAGCCGAACTATCATCACGGCTAAGGGAGTTCCAGACTAGGGGGTGTCCGGATAGCCGAACTATCATCATCGGCCGGACTCCAAGACTATAAAGATACAAGATTGAAGACTTCGTCCCGTGTCCGGATGGGACTTTCCTTGGCGTGGAAGGCAAGCTTGGCGATACGGATATGTAGATCTCCTACCATTGTAATCGACTCTGTGTAACCCTAACCCTATCCGGTGTCTATATAAACCGGAGGGTTTTAGTCCGTAGGACGAACAACAATCATACCATAGGCTAGCTTCTAGGGTTTAGCCTCTTTGATCTCGTGGTAGATCCACTCTTGTAACACACATTATCAATATTAATCTAGCAAGATGTAGGGTTTTACCTCCATCAAGAGGGCCGAACCTGGGTAAAACATCGTGTCCCTTGTCTCCTGTTACCATCCGCCTAGACGCACAGTTCGGGACCCCCTACCCGAGATCCGCTGGTTTTGACACCGACATTGGTGCTTTCATTGAGAGTTCCTCTGTGTCGTCGCCGATAGGCCCGATGGCTCCTCCGATCATCAACAACGACGCGGTCCAGGGTGAGACTTTTCTCCCCGGACAGATCTTTGTGTTCGGCGGCTTTGCACTGCGGGCCAATTCGCTTGGCCATCTGGAGCAGATCGAAGCTACGCCCGCCATCAGTCAGATTTGGAAGTTTAAACTATCGGCCGTTATCCGCGGAGACTTGATCTTCGACGGATTCGAGCTGCAACCAAGCGTGCCGCCTTGTCTCGATGGGCATGATCTAGCTCGCGGCCAAGAGTGCCACAGAGGCCGCACCGATATCCGCTCCGGCCCTTAATCCGGGCCGGATTCCCGACCGAGGACGCAGTGGTTGGACACCGCCTCGGGGCTACAATCTCTACGGCGATCGAGCCGAACTCCATCCCTGTCCTTTGCAAAGACTCCAGGGCACCGGACTCCTCTCCGGACTCCGAGCCCTTCGCGCCCTTGCCGGTCGAATCCGATTGGGCGCCCGTTATGGAGTTCACGGCTGCGGACATCTTTCAGCACTCGCCATTTGGCGACATCCTGAATTCACTAAAGTCTCTCTCTTTATCCGGAGAGCCCTGGCCGGATTACGGTCAGGAAGGTTGGGATGCGGACGACGAAGAAATTCAACGCCCACCCACCACCCACTTGGTAGCCGCTATCGACGATCTAACCGACATGCTAGACTACGACTCCGAAGACATCGACGGTATGGACAACGATGCCGGAGACGACCAAGACCCAGCGCCTATAGGGCACTGGAAGGCCACCTCGTCATATGACATATATATGGTGGACATCCCAAAAGACGGGAACGACGATGGAACAACGGAGGATGACCCCTCCAAGAAGCAGCCCATGCGCCGGCGTCAGCGGCGCCGCTCTAAATCCCGCAACAGCAAGAATGAAGATTCTGGCACCGGAGATAACAATACACCGGACAACGCCGAAGACAATCCACTCCAGCAAGATCCATCGCAGGAGGATGAAGACGCCAGCCCTCAAGAGAGAGCGGCAGAAGAAGAGGTAGAGGATTATATGCCTCCCTCCAAAGACGAAGCAAGCCTCGACGACAATGAATTAAATCGTGCCTGAGAATCCGTCGAACAAGAGCGTTTTAGGCGCGGGCTTATAGCCACGGCGAACAGCCTAAAGAAAAAGCAGCAACAGCTTAGAGCTGATCAGGATCTGCTAGCCGACAGATGGACCGAAGTCCTCGCGGCCGAAGAGCACAAGCTCGAACGCCCCTCCAAAAGCTACCCTAAACGCAAGCTGCTCCCTTGATTAGAGGAGGAGGCTTACGAACCCGCATCACCAGGAGACAATACGGTTGACCGACCACCCCGTTGCCGCGACAGAGAGGCCTCTAGGCCCTTCACTAGAACCGTACCCCGGCATCGCTCAAAAAGCACAAGGCCAAAGGGGAACGCTCCGGACCTGCGAGATATATTGGAGGACAAGGCAAGACAATCAAGATCGATCTATGGATCGCGTGGGCCCACGATGCGTGATGACAACCGTCGCTGGACCAGATAAGTCCGCCGGCGAACAAAACAGACCAAGCTCTTACGAGCTCCGTCGTGATATCGCCCGATCAGAGGCGCCAGACACCCACTATGCTTCACAGATGAAGTAATGGATCATCAAATCCCGAAGGGTTTAAACCCGTCAATATTGAATCCTACGATGGCACAACAGACCCCGGTTTGGATCGAAGACTATCTCCTTCACATCCACATGGCCCGCGGTGGCGATCTTCACGCCATCAAATACCTCCCCTCAAGCTTAAAGGACCAGCCCGCATTGGCTCAACAGCTTGCCAGTAGTCAATTGGGAGCTGGGAGGACACGGAAGCCGCATTCCTCGATAACTTCCAGGGCACTTATGTGCGACCACCAGACGCCGATGACCTAAGCCACATAATTCAGCAGCCAGACGAATCGGCTAGACAATTCTGGACACGGTACTTAACCAAGAAAAACCAAATCGTCGACTGTCCGGATGCGGAGGCCATCGCGGCCTTCAAGCATAACATCGGCGACGAGTGGCTTGCCCGGCACCTAGGATGGGAAAAGCCAAAATCCATGGCAGCCCTCACATCACTCATGACCCGCTTCTGCGGGGTGAGGACAGCTGGCTAGCACGCAGCAACAACCTCAGCAAAAATTCTGGCAGTCCGGACTTCAAGGACCAAAACGGCAGGCCGCGTCGTAACAAAAACAAACGACGCACTAACGACGACAATATTGAGGATACGGCAGTCAATGCCGGATTCAAAGGCTCTAAACCCGGTCAGCGGAAAATGCCATTCAGACGAACTACTCCGGGTCCGTCCAATTTGGACCGAATACTCGACCGCTTGTGCCAGATACACGACACCCCCGAAAAGCCAGCTAACCACACCAACAGGGACTGTTGGGTATTCAACAGGCAGGCAAGTTAATTGCGAAAACAATGACAAGGGGCTGCATAGCGATGGCGAGGGCGAGACGCCAACAATAGAGGATGAAGGGTTTCCCCACAGTGCGGACGGTGAACATGATATCGCAACCCACATACCCAAAAGGGAGCGATGGCGTGCACTCGAGGATGTCTACGCGATGGAGCCAGTTGCCCCGAAGTTCAATCCATGGTCCTCCTGCCCGATCACTTTTGACCGAAGGGACCACCCCACCAGCGTCCGCCACGGCGGATTCGCCGCACTGGTCCTAGACCCAATCGTCGATGGATTTCACCTAATCAGAGTCCTGATGGACGGCGGCAGCAGCCTGAACCTGCTTTACCAGGATACAGTGCGCAAAATGGGCATAGACCCCTCAAGGATTAAACCTACCAAAACGACCTTTAAAGGCGTCATACCAGGCGTAGAAGCCAATTGTACATGCTCAATTACACTGGAAGTGGTCTTCGGATCCCCGGATAACTTCCAAAGCGAGGAGTTAATCTTCGACATAGTCCCGTTCCACAGCGGCTATCATGCCTTGCTCGGACGTACCGCGTTTGCAAAGTTCAACGTGGTGCCGCACTACGCATACCTCAAGCTCAAGATGCCAGGCCCTCGAGGAGTCATTACGGTCAACGGAAACACTGAACGTTCTCTCCGCACGGAGGAACATACAGCGACTCTCACGGCAGAAGTGCAATGCAGCCTCTTAAGGCAATTATCGAATCCGGCCATTATACGGCCGGACACAGCCAAGCGTGCCCGGAGTAACTTACAACAAGACCACCTGGCACATTCCGAGCACGCGTAGCAGTGCGGCCCCAACCCCAGCTCCTGCCAAACGTCAAAGCAGGTCCTTCGCGTACACCATTACGCTCTGAAGATACCATGGGCACGGGGAGAGGGGCACGACCACGATAAACCCAGACTGCGGCTCAACCACAGCAGGGGCTCTCAAGTGTGTCGTTCCTTTTCTTTTCTTTTACCTTCTACTTTTCACCCACAGACTCCGTTTGTCGAAGCCTGTCCGGCAGCACACTGCCAACTCATGATGCAACAGCCAGGGAAGGATAAAGGCTACAACGAATATACTGGTGGTCTCCATTACGAGCATTTTCATACACCAATATGCAGCCTACCCCTGGAAGGGGGACATGTTTAACAGTCTCCTACCTTGCTTATCGCACTATTTGTATCGTTCGCATTCAGTAGCAGCACTTATTGAATAAAACAATGCAGCACCTTTTTCTTATAATTGCATTTCTTTTCATACATATGTTCATTCACGACATGTTGCATCCGTACACTTTAGTGCGGCTAATATACACCAGGGGCTTATGTTTCCAGCGTTATGGTGTGATGAGTCCTAACACTTTCACAAGTCGGCACCCGAACTTATAGCACTATATGCATCGGCTCGAATCATGTCTTGGGTCAATAGTTGGGTTTGCCCGGCTCCGTGTTTTGGTACCTTACGTTCCGTTATATCCGCTAAGGTAGCACCGGAGAACCACTGCGATTCCGCCCGATTAATTTGAGTTAACGCCTCGATGGAAAGCTAAAACGGACCGTCATGATGAGGCGAGAGACCGATCGCTGTTAGAGAGGTTTTTGCGAGTCCTAAAGACTTATGCCGCTTAGGCGAGGAGCCGGATACTGTCCGGCCAAGGCGTGATAAGCGCCCCAAATTGACCTTCCGAAGACTAGGGGCTTCACGAAATTTAAAATTATAGAATTCTATGGCTAAGTGAGAGTGTTCAAGCATTATAAGTCCGGTTGCCTTGTTCACTGTGTTGGCGCCTCCTAGATGGATCAAAAATGGGAACAAGAGCGTTCAAGTTTATCCGAACACCCCAAACTTTCGTGGCATGGGGGCTTGAAGCCGACGACTTGCCATCTCTCGATTTGATAAACAGCCGCACGAAGGTCATATTTTAAATTAACAAGCGTTGCTTAGCGCATATGAACTAAGTTTTCAGCGCATAGGATAACAAAATGCGAGTCTACTCAAATATTACATCTTTGGAGCACTCACCGCAATAGTCTGGCGCCCTTGACACACTCTTATAATACATCTCGGGCGTGCGATGCTCCTTGCCCTCTGGTGGCGGGTCCGTCACAAGCTTCAGGCATCCATCTTGCCCAGTGCACCTTTGCGCGGGCAAGGGCCGACGGGCACCCTCGATACAAGCGGAATGCTTGATAACTTCAACCCACGGCACGCATCCACCAGCCGCCACACCAGGCGAAGTAGCTCCTGTGCATGGCCTCCTTAGGCCACAAACGAACTATGAGGCCCTTCATGGCCTGTTCGGCCGCCTTGTGGAGCTCGACCAGCTGCTTGACTGATTGCTAGGGGCACTAGATGTCCGGCCTCGAATCTCGAGACCGAAGACCTTCTCCGCGAGCTCCCTCCTCGGCCCGGTAGAATGCGGCAGCATCGGACACACTGCAAGGAAGATCTGCGAACGCCCCTGGAGCGCTCCGAATTCGGGTAAGAAACAGGTAATTAACACTCACATGCTTACTCTACATGAAAAATGCCTTACCCGCTGCTATTTTCTTCACCGCTTCAATCTCCTGGAGGGCCTTGTAGGCTTCGGCCTTAGCGGCTTTGGCACTCTCAAGGGCCGTTGCAAGCTCAGACTCTCGAGTCTTTGAGTCACGCTCCAAGTTCTCATGTTTTTTCACGAGATCCTGGAGCTCTTGTTGTACCTCCGCCACCCACGCCTCCTACTTCTCTCGCTCGGTGTGTTCCGCGGCCGCATTACGTTCGGCCGCGGCCACCGCCTCCTTCAGGGTCGCCACCTCGTTAGTGGCCCCTACAATACCCATGTTATCCTTGTCATTTTTCTTGCAACCAAATCCTTTTCTATAAGTTACAATTTTCATAAGGTATTGCTCACCTTCTTTTTCCTCGAGCTGCTTCTTGGCATGACCGAGCTCGTTCTCGGACCGCTCGAGGTTTTTCTTCAAATTATTGACCTCCATGATCGGTCTTGGCGGAGGTCAGCAGCACAGCCTGCAATCCCATATTGACATATTTTTTATGACTCATGCGTTTATCTTTCTAAAGATCCTCAGTCCGGCTTTTCTTTCCGAACACCGAACCGAGCATCAGGGGCTACTGTCTATGCGGTACCATTTTACATATATTAAAATTTCCTACCTCAAAGCCTGATAGAAGGCTGGTACAGGCTTCGGTCAGCCCGCTCTTGGCGGACTGAACTGTCCGGATCACCGCACTCATAACAGTGTGGTGCTCCTCCTCGATGGGGCGCCGTTGGCGCCTCCGATGCTATCCGGTGCCTCCGGTTGGACGAAGGACACCGGCGTCTTACCCTTCTTGCGAAGGGATCATTTGCTGGACTTCGGAACCACTGAAGGTTCCGGCATTGAGTCCGGACAAGGGTCGGCCTTAGAGCCCCGGGGGGTCTTGCCCCCCACGCGCCTAGAGTCCGGGGGGTTGCCTTGTGGCACCTCCTGCGCCACCTCCTCGGGACCAAGCCCCCTTTGGGTCCCCGCCGCGGCGTTGTCCGCAGCATGAGGCGAGGAGGCGGTCGGAAGCGAAGTACTCTCCATTTCCGACGAGCCCAGGGACCCGCTCGATGAATCGGCGAGCTTGCCTTTGGGCGGGCTGCACGATTGTTCGACATTAGAGAACACTCTGCAATAATAAAACGCCATGGTTATCCGGACACTTACGATCTCGCCAGGGGCTTGGCCCTTGTAGGACAATCCCCCTCGTCATCGTCGACGTTGGTGGAGAAGTCTGGAGGAAGGGTTATTCCCTTCTTGGACCCTCCGGCCTCCCCAGTTGGGGCGGCCTTCCTTTTCCTCTCCTCCCCCGCTGGGGGAGAAGCTTCTTCATTCCCTTACTAATAAATCCAAATCATCGCTAATGGCGAAACCAGCCTGTATGCACACCGCACAACTAACCATTGCTTGGTAGGTTCGATCAGCTCTTCTCACCTTTCCCTTCTTTCTTTCTTCATTTAAAAAAGGGGGAGCAAAGCCTGTTTTTTGCTCCCTCAATTGAGTTCGCGTGGACGCTGCCCTACGTGGTGTTGCTCGTTTTTAATGACTCTGAAAAGAGTTTACTAATGAATTCCAAAGGATTTAGGTATTTGACTAGCAGTCATCTTCATCAGGTCTAGATATTGCTGTGAATAAGTCTTCAGAATCCGACAGCACCTGGCATCGGGTGCTCCTTCGAGTTCCCGTAGCCTCCTTCTTGGCCTTCTTCTCCGGCACTACATGGGGTGCCGGAGCCAGCAGCCCCGTCAATCGGGCGTCCGCTGGGTCTTCTGGCAAAGGAGTCGGACAGTTAATCTGTCCGGACGTCTTCAGCCAGACCGGTCGAAGAATAGGGAGTTTTCAGATCCCACGTAGAGTCAATCTATGGAAAAGGAGTCCCATAAAGGGTAAAATAACTTACCTCGCTGGCTTGACGCCGCGAGCAGTATCCGCGATCTTTGTTAGCGGATGCGGGGGCTTCGGCGCCCTTGAACAGCACCTTCCAGGCATCTTCGTACGTGGTATCGAAGAGCCGGCTCAAGGTTCGGTGTTGCGCCGGATCGAACTCCCACAAATTGAAGTCCCGTTGCTGGCATAGGAGAATCCGGCGGATGAGCATCACCTGGATTACATCGACAAGCCTGCGATTCTTGTCCACTAGGTTCCGGACACGTGTTTGGAGTCCGGATAGCTCGTCTGAATCCCCCCACTTCAGGCCCGTCTCTTTCCATGACGAGAGCCGTGTGGGAATCCAGAATCTGAATTGGGGCCGCCACCCATTCAGGGTCGCGTGGCTCGGTGATGTAGAACCACCCCGATTGCCACCCCTTTATTGTCTCCACAAAGGAACCCTCGAGCCATAGGACTTTGGCCATCTTGCCGACCATGGCGCCTCCGCACTCCGCTTGGCTGCCCTTCACAACCTTCGGCTTGACACTGCAGGTCTTGAGCCACAAGACGAAGTGGGGCTGGATCTGGAGGAAAGCCTCGCACCATTTATATAACGCCGAGACGTTGAGGACGAAATTGGGGCAGGTCATGGAAGTCCAGGCCGTAGTAGAACATGAGCCCCCGGACAAATGGGTGAAGTGGAAAACCTAGTCCGCGGAGGAAGTTGGGGAGAAATACCACCCTCTCATGGGGACTGGGGGTTGGAATAAGCTGCCCCGCGTCGGGCAGCCTGTGCGCGATATCGCAGGACAAGTATCCGGCCTCCTGCAGTCTTGTGATGTGCCCCTCCGTGACGGAGGAGGCCATCCATCTGCCTCCCGCTCCTGACATGGTTGGAGAAGGTTGAGGAGGAAAGTGCGGACTTGGGCGCTAGAGCTCGAGTGCACGGGAATGGATGAGCAAAGGAGGAAGAAGGCGTAGGTGAAAGGGTGGATCCTTATCCCCTTATATGGGCGGACAAAAACATGTGTCCCCACCGGCCTGGTAAAACTCGCTTATCTCCCAAGCGCCACCATCAATGGAGCGGTTGGGTTACCCACGTCCGTATTGATGGGAATCCCGGAATAAGGGGAACACGTTCTCTGCCTCGACAAGACGTGCCAAGGAAACCGCTTCGCTGAACGCACTGAGGTGGAATAATAAAAACAATTTGAATAAAGGCTTGGTAGTGGTGCGGCGTTGCACCACAAGATACGTCAGCAGATTGATCTTGTGTAATATTATTCTCTCTACGGTGGAATTTATTTTTGCAGAGCCGGACACTATCCTGGTGTTCACAATCTTCTATGAATTATTCGGAGGAAGAACCCGCCTTGCAATGCCGAAGACAACATGCGCCACGGACTCGTCGTCATTGAAGCCTGGTTCAGGCTATCTTGAGGAGTTCCGGACTAGGGGTGTCCGGATAGCCAAACTATCATCATCGGCGGACTCCAAGACTATGAAGATACAAGATTGAAGACTTCGTCCGTGTCCGGATGGGACTTTCCTTGGCGTGGAAGGCAAGCTTGGCGATCTGGATATGCAGATCTCCTACCATTGTAACCGACTCTGGTAACCCTAACCCTATCCGTGTCTATATACACCGGAGGGTTTTAGTCCGTGGGGACGAACAACAATCATACCATAGGCTAGCTTCTAGGGTTTAGCCTCTTTGATCTCGTGGTAGATCCACTCTTGTAACACACATTATCAATATTAATCTAGCAGGACGTAGGGTTTTACCTCCATCAAGAGGGCCCGAACCTGGGTAAAACATCGTGTCCCTTGTCTCCTGTTACCATCCGCCTAGACGCACGCTTCAGGACCCCCTACCCGAGATCCGCGGTTTGACACCGACAACGGCGAACTCCAAGACTATGAAGATACAAGATTGAAGACTTCGTCCCGTGTCCGGATGGGACTTTCCTTGGCGTGGAAGGCAAGCTTGGCGATCTGGATATGTAGATCTCCTACCATTGTAACCGACTCGTAACCCTAACCTATCCGGTGTCTATATAAACCGGAGGATTTTAGTCCGTGGGGACGAACAACAATCATACCATAGGCTAGCTTCTAGGGTTTAGCCTCCTTGATCTCGTGGTAGATCTACTCTTGTACTACCCATATCATCAATATTAATCAAGCAGGAGTAGGTTATTACCTCCATCGAGAGGGCCCAACCTGGTAAAAACATCGTTTCCCTTGTCTCCTGTTACCATCCACCTAGATGCACAGTTCGGGACCCCTACCCGATATCCACGGTTTGACACCGACATTGGTGCTTTCATTGAGAGTTCCTCCGTATGCGTCACCGATAGGCCCGATGGCTCCTTCGATCATTAACAACGACGCGGTCCAGGGTGAGACTTTTCTCCCGGACAGATCTTCGTGATTCGGCGGCTTTGCATCTGCGGCCAATTAAGCAGCCATTTGGATCAGATCGAAGCTACGCCCGCCATCAGGTCAGATTTGGAAGTTTGAACTATACGGCCGATATCGCGGAGACTTGATCTTCGACGGATTTGAGCCATGACCAAGCGTGCCGCCTTGTCTCGATGGGCATGATCTAGCTCTGCGGCGAACAAAGGCCACGGAGGCCGCACCAAAGATCCGCTCCGACCCTTAATCCAGAGCGGATTCCCGATCGAGGGCGAGTGGTTGGACACCGCCTCGGGGCTACAATCTCTACGATGATTGAGCCGAACTCCATCCCTGTACTTTGCGAAGACCTCGACTCCAGGGTGCCGGACTCCTCTCCGGACTCCGATCCCTCCGCGCCCCTGCCAATCGAATCCGATTGGGCGCCGGTCATGGAGTTCACTGCCGCGGACATCTTTCAGCACTCTCCCTTTGGCGACATCCTGAATTCACTAAAGTCTCTCTCTTTATCCAGAGAGCCCTGCCTGGACTACGGACAGGAAGGTTGGGATACGGACGACGAAGAAATTTAATGCCCACCCACCACCCACTTTGTAGCCACTGTCGATGATTTAACCGACATGCTCGACTTTGACTCCGAAGACATCGACGGTATGGACGACGATGCCGGAGACGACCAAGACCCAGCACCTACAGGGCACTGGAAGGCCACCTCGTCATACGACATATACATGGTGGATATCCCAAAAGATGGGAACGGCGATGGAACAACGGAGGATGACACCTCCAAAAAGCAACCGAAGCGTCGACGTCAGTGGCGCCGCTCTAAATCCCGCCATAGCAAAAACGGTGATTCCGGCACGGAAGATAATAACACCCCGGACAGTACCGATGACAACCTCCTCCAGCAGGACTCAGCGCAGGAGGAGGGAGAAGCAAGTCCGCACGACGGTCACGGCAAAGAGAGGTCGAGGGGCGATAATTATCGCCTCCCTCCGAAGATGAGGCAAGCCTCGACGACGACAAATTTGTCGTGCCTGAGGATCCCACCGAACAAGAGCGTTTCAAACGCAGGCTTATAGCCACGGCAAGCAGCCTCAAGAAAAAGCAGCAACAACTTAGAGCTGACCAAGACCTGCTAGCTGACAGATGGATCAAGTCCTTGCAGCCAAGAGTATGAACTCGAACGCCTCCAAAAGCTACCCCAAATGCAGGCCGTTGCCTCGATCAGATGAGGAAGCACCCAAGTCACCAGCGCATGACATGGCAGACCGGCCACCCCGTGGTCGTGACAGAGAAACCTCTCGGCCCTCCGCTCAAGCCACACCCCGACGCCGCTCAAAAAGTACCAAGGCACGGAAAACGCGCCGGACTTGCGAGATATATTGAGGACAAGGCAAAATATACAAGATCGATCTACGGATCGCGTGGGCCAACGACGGGATGATTACCGTCGCGCGGATACAGAAAACCGGCGGGCGAACACGATGAGACAAAGCTCATATGAGCTACGCCGTGATATAGCCCAATCTGAGGCGCCAGACACCCACTATGCTTCACGGATGAAGTAATGGATCATCAAATCCCCGAGGGTTTCAAACCCGTAAACATCGAATCATACGATGGTACCACAGATCCTGCGGTCTGGATCGAGGACTATCTCCTCCATATCCACATGGCCCGCGGCGATGATCTACATGCCATCCAATACCTCCCACTCAAGCTTAAAGGACCAGCTCGGCATTGGCTCAACAGCTTGCCAGCAGAATCAATTGGTTGTTGGGAGGACCTGGAAGCCGCATCCCTTGATAACTTCCAGGGCACATATGTGCGACGACTAGACGCCGATGACCTTAGCCACATAATTCAGCAGCCAGAAGAATCGGCCAGACAATTCTGGACACGGTTCCTAACAAAGAAAAATCAAATCGTTGATTGTCCGGATGCAGAGGCCCTTGCAGCCTTCAAACATAACATCCGCGACGAGTGGCTTGCCCGGCACCTAGGACAGGAAAAGCCAAAATCCATGGCAGCCCTCACAACACTCATGACCCGCTTTTGTGCGGGAGAGGACAACTGGCTAGCTCGAAGCAACAACTTGGCCAAACATCCTGATAGTTCGGATACCAAGGACAGCAATGGCAGGTCGCGTCGCAACAAGAACAAGCGCCGCATTAACGGCGATAATACTGAAGATACGGCCATCAATGCCGGATTCAGAGGCTCTAAACCCGGTCAGCGGAAGAAGCAATTCAAAAGAAATACCCAGGGCCCGTCCAACTTGGATCGAATACTCGATCGCTTGTGCCAGATACATGGCACCCCCGAAAAACCAGCCAATCAGACCAACAGGGATTGTTGGTTGTTCAAGCAAGCAGGCAAGTTAAGTGCCGAACTCAATGACAAGGGGCTGCATAGCGATGACGAGGAAGAGCCCCGGCCGCCGAACAATAGAGGACAGAAGGGTTTTCCCACACAAGTGCGGACGGTGAACATGATATACGCAACCCACATACCCAAAAGGGAGCGGAAGCGTGCACTAAGGGACGTATATGCGATGGAGCCAGTCGCCCCAAAGTTCAACCCATGGTCTTCCTGCCCGATCACCTTCGATCAAGGGACAACCCACTAGCATTCGCCACGGCGGGTTCACCGCATTGGTTCTTGACCCAATTATTGACGGATTTCACCTCACAAGAGTCCCGATGGACGGCGGCAGCAACTGAACCTGCTTTATCGGGATACGGGCGCAAAATGGGCATAGACCCTCCGGATTAAGCCTACAAAGACGACCTTTAAAGCGCCATACCGTGTAGAGGCCAGTTGTACGGGCTCAGTTACACTCAAAGTTGTCTTTGGATCCCCGGATAACTTCCGAAGCGAAGAGTTAATCTTCGACATCGTCCCATTCCGCAGCGGCTATCATGCACTGCTTGGACGAACCGCATTTGCAAAGTTCAATGCGGTGCCACACTACGCATACCTCAAGCTCAAGATGCCAGGCCCTCGAGGAGTAATCACGGTCAATGGAAACACCGAACACTCTCTCCGAACGGAGGAGCACACGGCGGCCCTCGCGGCGGAGGTACAAAGCAGCCTCTCACAGCAATTCTCGAGTCCAGCCACTAAGCGTCCGGACACTGTCAAGCGCGCCCGGAGTAACCTACAACAAGACCGCCTGGCACGATTCAAGCATCGCGAGCAATCCGCCCCAACCCCAGCCTCGCGAAATTGCGAAGCTAGTATTACGCGTACATAATTACGCTCTGGAGATACCATGGGAATATGGGGAGGGGCAAGACCATGGCACGCCAAGAATGCGGCTCGACTGCACCAGGGGCTCCTGATTGTGTCATTCCTTTTATTTATTTTCCTTTTTCTTCCTTTTTCTTAGTTTCAGGACTCCGTCTTTCAGAAGTCCTGTCCGGCACTAGAATCGCCGGACTCACGATGCAACAGCCAGGGAAGCAGAAGCCACGTCGAGTGTTCAGGTGGTCTCTATTACGAGCATTATACTTGTTTTACATACCATCCCGCAGCTTACCCTTGGAGGGGGACATGTTAGTTAGTCCCATCCCTTGCTTATCGCACTATTTGTATCGTTCTGCTTTCATTGCAGTACCTTTTTGAATAAACAATACATAGCTTTTGCTTATTATTGCACTACTTCCTTTATCTATACATATGTTCATTTCATGACATGTTGCAACCGTACACTTTAGTGCGGCCAATACACCAGGGCTTAAGTATCCCAAAATTATGGTGTGATAAGTCCGAACACTTTCACAAGTGCGGCACCCGAACTTATAGCATTATATGAATCGGCTCGAATCATGTCTTGGGTCAATAGTTGGGTTTGCCTGCTCCGTGTTTTGGTACCTTACGTTCCGTTATATCGGCTAAGGTAGCACTAGGAGAACCACTGCGATTGTGCCCGGTTGAGCTGGGTTGAGCACCTCGGTGGAGAAAGCTAAAACTGACCGTCATGATAGGGCGAGAGCGATCGTTGTTCGAGAGGTTTTTCGGGTCCCTAAAGACTTATGCCGCTTAGAGCGAGGAACCGGCATTGTCCGCCAAGGCGTGATAGCGCCCCAAACTCGGTCTTCGAATACTAGGGGCTTCACCAAATTTAAAATTATAGAATTCTATGGCTAAGTGAGAGTGTTCAAGCATTATAAGTCCGGTTGCCTTGTTACGTTGCGTTGGCGCCTCCTCGATGGACCCAAGAATGGGAACAAGAGCGCTCAAGTTTATCCCACACCCCAAACTTTCGTGGCATGGGGCTGAAGCCAACGACTTGCCATATCTCAAATTTGATAAGCGGCCGCATGAAGGTAATATTTTAAATTAACAAGCGTTGCTTAGCGCATATGAACAAGTTTTCAGTGACAGATAACAAATGCGATACTATTCAAAATTACATCTTTGGAGCACTCATCCGCTATTCGGCGGGCACCCTTCAGAGGCCCTCATAGTACATTTCGGCGTGCGATGCTCCTTGCCCTTCGGTGGCCCGTCCGTCACAAGCTTCTTCGCATCCAGCTTGCCCGGTGCACTTTAGCATGGGCAAGGGCCCGACGGACACCTTCAATGCAGGCGGAGCGCTTGATGACTTCAATTCATGGACAAAGGCCACCAGCCGCTGCACTAAGCGAAGTAGCTCCTGTGCATAGCTTCCAATGGCCACAACCGCTATAAGGCCCTTCATGGCCTGTTCGGCGACCTTGTGGAGCTCGACCAGCTGCTTCAGCTGGTCGCTCGAGGCACCGGATGTCCGCCTCAAAGATATCGAGACCGAACACCATTTCCGTCGAGCTCCCCTCCTTGGCGCGGTAATGCGGCAGCATCAGACACACTACGGGGCAAATCTGCGAATGCTCCTGGAGAGCTCCGAATCCGGGTAAGTAATAGGTAATTCACTTTCACATGCTTGCTTTGCATAAAGAATGCCTTACCCGCCGCTATCTTCTTTAATGATTCAATTTCTTGGAGGGCTTTTTGGGCCTCGGCCTTAGCAGCTTTGGCACTCTCAAGAGCCGAGGCAAGCTCGGACTCTCGAGTCTTCGAGCCACGCTCCAAACTCTCATGTTTTTCCATCAGAGCTTGGAGCTCTTGCCGTACCTTGGCCAGCTGCGCCTCCCCCTTCTCTCACTCGGTGCGTTCCGCAGCCGCTTTGTTTTCGGCCATGGACACCGCTTCCTTCAGGGTCACCACCTCGTTCGTGGCCCCTGCAGTACCCATGTTATTCCTGTTATTTTTTGCAACCGAAACCTTTCTATAAGGTATTTTTTTAATAAGGTACTACTTACCTTCCTTGTCCTCGAGCTGCTTCTTGGCTTGGCCGAGCTCGTTCTCGGACCGCCGAGGCTCTGCTTCAATGCATTGACCTCCATGATCGGTCTGCAGAGGTCAGCAGCGCAGCTCTGCATTCCCATATTGACATACTTATGTTAGACTCCTGCGTATATCTTTTTGGATCCTTAGTCCGGCTTTTCTTTCCAACACGAATTAAGCATCGGGGCTACTGTCTATCTGGTAATATTTTTACATATTCTAAACTTACCTCAAAGCCTGTTAGAAGGCTGGTATAGGCTTCGGTCAGCCCGCTCTTGGCGGATGAATCGTCCGGATCACCGCACTCATAACAAGGCGGTGCTCCTCCTAGATGGAGGCGCTGTTAGCGCCTCGATGCTATCCGGTGCCTCCGTTGGACGGAGGACACGCGTCTTACCCTTCTTACGAAGGGACCGCTTGTCGGACTCCGGAACCGTTGTAGGTTCCGGCATGGAGTCCGGACAAGGGACGGGCTTAGAGCCCCTGGGGGTCTTGCCCCCCACGCGCCTGGAGTCCGAGAGGTTGCCTTGTGGCGCCTCCTGCGCCACCTCCTCTTGACCAAGCCCCCTTGGGGCCCCACCGCAGCGTCGTCCGCAGCGTGAGGTGAGGAGGCGGTCGGAAGTGAAGTACTCTCCATTTCCGACGAACTCAGGGACCCGCTCGATGAAGTGGCGAACTCGCCCTTGGGCGGGCTGCATGATTGTTCGGCATTAGAGAACACTATGCAATTATAAAAAAGCCATGGGTATTTGGACACTTACGATCTCGCCAGGGGCTTGGCCCTTGTTGGCCAATCCTCCTCGTCGTCGTCGACGTTGGTGGAGAAGTCCGGAGGAAGGGTTCTCCCCTTCTTGGACCCTCCGGCCTCCCCGGTTGGGGCGGCCATCCTATTCCTCTCCTCCCCCGCTGGGGGAGAAGCTTCTTTTTCCTCCTCCTCGTCCTCGGGAAGATTCGCTTCAGAATCGACAAGACTGGCGTCGGGAGCTCCTTCGAGTTCCGTGGCCTCCTTCTTGGCCTTCTTCTCCGGCACCACATGGGTGCGGAGCCAGCAGCTTCCCGTCGGTCGGGCGTCCGCTGGGTCTTCCGCAAAGGATCCGGACAATTAATCTGTCCGGACGTCTTCACCGATCTGTCAAAGATTAGGGAGTTTTAGATCCCACATAGAGTCAATCTATGAAAAAAGAGTCTCGTAAAGGGTAAAATAACTTACCTCGCCGGCTTGACGCCGCGAGCTGTATCCGCGATCTTTGTTAGCCGATACTGGGGCTTCAGTGCCCTTGAACAGCACCTTCCAGGCATCTTCGTACTTAGTGTCGAAGAGCCGACTCAAGGTTCGGTGCTGTGCCGGATCGAACTCCCACAAATTAAAGGCCCGTTGTTGGCATGGGAGAATCCGGCGGATGAGCATCACCTAGATTACGTCGACAAGCCTGATATTCTTGTCCACCAGGTTTCGGACGCATGTTTGGAGTCCGGATAGCTCGTCCGAATTCCCCCATGTCAGGCCCGTCTCTTTCCATGACGAGATCCGTGTGGGGAAGCCAGATCTGAATTCGGGGGCCGCCACCCATTCGGGGTCGCGTGGCTCGGTGATGTAAAACCACCCCGATTGCCAGCCATTTATTGTCTCCACAAAGGCGCCCTCGAGCCATAGGACTTTGGCCATCTTGCCGACCATGGCACCTCCGCACTCCGCTTGATGGCCGCCCACTACCTTCGGCCTGACATTGAAGATCTTCAGCCATAGGCCGAAGTGGGGATGGATGCAGAGGAAGGCCTCGCACACGATGATAAACGCCGAGCAGTTGAGGATAAAATTCAGGGCCAGGTCGTGGAAGTCCAGGCCGTAGTAGAACATGAGCCCCCGGACAAATGGGTGAAGTGGAAAACCTAGTCCGCGGAGGAAGTGGGGAGAAACACCACCCTCTCATGGGGCACAGGGGTTGGAATGAGCTGCCCGTGTCGGGCAGCTCAGGCGATGTCGCCGAACAAATATCCGGCCTCCCGCAGGTCTTGTGAAGTGCCCTCCGTGACGGAGGAGGCCATCCTCCTGCCTCCGCTCGACATGGTTGGACAAGGTTGAGGTGGGATGTGCGGACTTAGGGCGCTGGGCTCGAGTCTTGTGAAATGGATGAGCAAAGGAGGAAGAAGGCATAGGTGAAAAGGTGGATCCTTATCCCCTTATATGGACGGACGAAGCTATGCGTCCCCCACCAGCCTGGTAAAACTCGCTTATCTCCCAAGCGCCGTAATCAATGGCGCGGATGGGTTACCCACGTCCGTATTGATGAGAATCCCGGAATAAGGGGCATGATCTATGCTTTGACAAGGCGTGCCAAGAAACCGCCTCGCTAAACGCGCTAAGGTGGAGCAGTAAAAACGATTCATATAAAGGCTGGCGGGTGTGATGTCACCCCGCGGAATACGTCGACGAGATCTGTGCAAAATTATTCTCTCGTGTTATGTGGAACTTGTTTTGCGAGCGGACACTATCCTGGTGTTCAAAACCTTCTATGAAGTATTCGGAGGAGGAACCCGCCTTGCAATGCGAAGACAATATGCGCGCGGACTCGTCGTCATTGAAGCCTGGTTCGGGGGCTCTTGAGGAGTCTGGACTAGGGGTGTCCGGATAGCGAACTATCATCACTTCCGGACTCCAAGACTATGAAGATACAAGATTGAAGACTTCGTCCCGTGTCCGGATGGGACTTTCCTTGGCGTGGAAGGCAAGCTTGGCGTCTGGATATGTAGATCTCCTACCATTGTAACCGACTCTGTGTAACCCTAACCTATCCGGTGTCTATATAAACCGGAGGGTTTTAGTCCGTAGGACGAACAATAATCATACCATAGGCTAGCTTCTAGGGTTTAGCCTCCTTGATCTCGTGGTAGATCTACTCTTGTACTACCCATATCATCAATATTAATCAAGCAGGAGTAGGGTATTACCTCCATCGAGAGGGCCCGAACTTGGGTAAAAACATCGTGTCCCTTGTCTCCTGTTACCATCCGCCTAGACGCACAGTTCGGGACCCCCTACCCGAGATCCGCCGGTTTTGACACCGACAGTAGGGTAGTAGAGATTCAAAGATTATGGAGCAAAGGGATGGGGAAGAACAGTTTTAGATGGCTGCAACGGAAGACAACAGATTGGACAGGAGGAGGAGGAGGAGCGCTAGAGTTTTGTTGGATAGGTGGGGTTGACTGCTAGGAGGACAGTATTAGGAGGAGGAGCCCTAGGGCTTGTTGTGTTGGTAGTTTCTTTAGGCTATACGTGGGAAGGGTTGGATCAGCGGAGGAAGGAGACCAGCAGAGATGGATTCTTTTTTTCTAACTATACGTGGGGCTGAGATGGATTCTTTTTTTTCTGCTATAGATGGTTTCATTTTTTCTAGCTATACATGGGCCAGAGATGGATTCTTTTTTTCTGCTATAGAGGGTTTAAGGTGGGATAGAATTAGAGGACTCCTTGAGGCATAGCATCCGATGGTGGAAAATACACAGTTTGAATATCGGATGGCTAGTTTTCTTAGTTACCGAGGATTAACATGGTTACTCGTATGGTGCCTCCAATTAGTAAATATAAGATTTCTTAAGAACTCCCACTTAGAAAGACATCCCTCTAATCCTCTAAGTGATCACGTGATCCAAATCAACTAAACCTTGTCCGATCATCACGTGAGATGGAGTAGTTTCAATGGTGAACATCACTATGTTGATCATATCTACTATATGATTCACGCTCGACCTTTCGGTCTCCGTGTTCCGAGGCCATATCTGTTATATGCTAGGCTCGTCAAGTTTAACCTGAGTATTCCACGTGTGCAACTGTTTTGCACCCATTGTATTTGAGCGTAGAGCCTATCACACCGATCATCACGTGGTGTCTCGGCCACGAAGAACTTTCATAACGGTGCATACTCAGGGAGAACACTTATACTTTGATAATTTAGTGAGGGATCATCTTATAATGCTACCGTCAACCAAAGCAAGATAAGATGCATAAAAGATAAACATCACATGCAATCAATATAAGTGATATGATATGGCCATCATCATCTTGTGCTTGTGATCTCCATCTCCGAAGCACCTCCATGATCACCATCGTCACCGACGCGACACCTTGATCTCCATCGTAGCATCATTGTCGTCTCGCCAATCTTATACTTCTACGACTATCGCTACCGCTTAGTGATAAAGTAAACCATTACAGTATGCGATTGCATTGCATACAATAAGCGACAACCATATGGCTCTGCCATTGCCGATAACTTCGGTTAAAAACATGATAATCTCATACAATAAAATATAGCATCACGTCTTGACCATATCACATCACAACATGCCCTGCAAAAACAAGTTAGACGTCCTCTACTTTGTTGTTGCAAATTTTACGTGGCTGCTACGGGCTTAGCAAGAACTGTTCTTACCTATGCATCAAAACCACAACGATAGTTTGTCAAGTTGGTGCTGTTTTAACCTTCGCAAGGACCGGGCGTAGCCACACTCGGTTCAACTAAAGTTGGAGAAACTGACACCGCTAGCCACCTTTGTGCAAAGCACGTCGGGAGAACCGGTCTCGCGTAAGCGTACGCGTAATGTCGGTCTGAGCCGCTACGTCCAACAATATCGTCGAACCAAAGTATGACATGCTGGTAAGCAGTATGACCTATATCGCCCACAACTCACTTGTGTTCTACTCTAGTGCATATGACATCTACGCATAAAACCAGGCTCGGATACCACTGTTGGGGAACGTAGTAATTTCAAAAAAATCCTATGCACACGCAAGATCATGGTGATGCATAGCAATGAGAGGGGAGAGTGTTGTCCACGTACCCTCGTAGACCGAAAACGGAAGCGTTATATCAACGTGGTTGATGTAGTCGTACGTCTTCACGATCTGACCTATCCAAGTACCGAAAGCACGGCACCTCCGAGTTCTACACACGTTTGGCTCGGTGACGTCCTCGCCTTCTCGATCCAGCAAGAGGGGCGAAGTAGTAGATGAGTTCCGGCAGCACGACGGCGTGGTGACGGTGTTGGTGAAGAACAATCTTTGCAGGGCTTCTCCTATGCACTACGAAAACTATGACGGAGGATAAACTAGAGGAGACGGGGTTGCCGGCACACGGCTAGGTGTTTCTTGATATCTCTTGGGTGCTAGCCCTACCCCTCTATTTATATGTTGAGCCTTGGGGTCGAAACTTGGAGTAAAAGCCTCCAGAAAGTCGGTTTCACCCGAAAGGCAAGAGTCCTTCTCGGACTCCAGGGCCAGACGCTAGGGTTCCCGGCGTCTGGACCCAGACGCCAAGGACCCTAGCGTCTGGCCCCTGGACTCCACAAAACTTCCTTTTGCGCTTTCCAAAAACCTCATGGGCTTTCCCCTTTGGCCCAGATAAAGTGTTCTCGTGCCCAAACATTTCGGGAAACATCCGGAACCCCTTAGATGGATTCGGAACCTTCCGGAGATCAAACACTACTATCCACATATCAATCTTTACTTCCGGACCATTCCGGAGTTCCTCGTCATATCTGTGATCTCATCCAAAACTCCGAACAACATTCGGTCACCAACATAGATAACTCATAGTACTATTTCGTCAATGAACGTTAAGCGTGCGGACCCTACGGGTTCGAGAACTATGTAGACATGACCGAGACACCTCTCTTGTCAATAACCAATAGCGGGACCTGGATGCCCATATTGGCTCCTACATATTCTATGAAGATCTTTATCGGTCAGACCGCATAACAACATACGTTGTTCCCTTTGTTATCGGTATGTTACTTGCCCGAGATTCGATCGTCGATATCTCAATACCTAGTTCAATCTCGTTACCGGCAAGTCTCTTTACTCGTTCTTTAATACATCATCCCGCAACTAACTTATTAGTTGCACTGCTTGCAAGGCTTAAGTGATGTGCATTACCGAGAGGGCCCAGAGATACCTCTCCGACAATCGGAGTGACATATCCTAATCTCGAAATACGCCAACCCAACAAGTACATTCGGAGACACCTGTAGAGCTCATTTATAATCACTCAGTTACGTTGTGACGTTTGGTAGCACACAAATTGTTCCTCCGGTAAATAGGAGTTGCATAATCTCATAGTTATAGGAAGATGTAGAAATCATGAAGAAAGCAGTAGCAACATACTAAACGATCATGTGCTAAGCTAACGGAATGGGTCATGTCAATCACATCATTCTCCTAATGATGTGATCCCGTTAATCAAATGACAACTCATGTCTATGGCTAGGAAACATAACCATCTTTGATCAACGAGCTAGTCAAGTAGAGGCATACTAGTGACAATCTGTTTGTCTATGTATTCACACATGTATTATGTTTCCGGTTAATACAATTCTAGCATGAATAATAAACATTTATCATGATATAAGGAAATAAATAATAACTTTATTATTGCCTCTAGGGCATATTTCCTTCACCTTCTATACACATGATCGTCGATTTCTCCTCTAAAAGGATTCGGCACCAAGGCAACAGCGGCATAGACGTGCGGCAGGGCGTCAAGGGAACCTTCAAGAATACCTTGTCTTTTTTCCGGCCCTGTATACAGCTTCCCTTGTGTACAAATTCTCGGCATGTAAAATAGCCTTGATCTTTATGGCATTATATCTAATAGCAAGTTTTGACATATCAATCAGATTATAATGGAAACAGTTTTTCACCAACCTCTGTTCGGCATTGGTTTATTTCATAAATATGTATTCCTTCTTTGCGTCAGATTGCCATATATACTTTGTTATGACTTAAATGCCAGGGGCTCTCTTCGACCACACATATTTTCAACAAGTCCGAACACTTCTAGAGTATACTTCGGCGTCCCGAATATTGCATTATATGCATCAGCTCCGAATCATGTCTTTGGTCAATAGTTGGGTTGCCCGGCTCCTGTGATTACTACCTTACGTTCCGCTTGTTCGGCTAGGGTAGTAAAGGGAGTACTATTGCGATTGTGTTTCTGGCTCGTCCGGTCAAACACCTCAGTAGAGAAAGCCGAAAACTAATTGTCATGATACGGCGAGAGCTGGTCGACGATTCGGTGACTTGCTATAAATCTCTTGCGATTTTTCCGTATTACACGAAGGACTAGCCTTCGTCCAGTCACGCTCCTAACGCATCCCAGTTCAGATAACCGCATACGCACCAGGGGCTAGTACTTTGTCCCACCCTCAAACTCTTATGGCTAAGTGAAAGTGATAAAGCCGCATAGTCTGATTGCCTGGTTCGCCGCGCAGACACCTCCTTTACGGACCAAGACGTTGGGTCAAGTGTGATCGTGCTCTATTCCGAACACCCCCCTAGCATCTACGTGGGGCTGAAGCCGACGACTGGCAAACCCTCAGAATTAAAAAACGGCCGCACGAGAGGAAAGTAATTTCAGATAAAATCATACATATATTACAGGCCCTGGTTCATAACACAAAGTCTGGATAAATATATCACATTCACTCAAACATGATATCCTTTGAGCATTGGCCCTCTACTATTCGGGCACCCTCCAGGACGTCATCAAAATACGCTCCGGCTTGCGGTGGTCCTTGCCTTCGGGTGGTCCCTCGGTCGCCACGATGGTGGCCTTCATCTTCGTCCAGTGCATCTTGACACGGGCAAAGGCCATCCGCGCACCCTCTATGCACGCGAGCGCTTTACAGCTTCAACTCGGGGCAGTGCGTCGGCGAGTTGCTTCACCAAGCCAAAGTAGCAGCTAGGAATGGGTTCGGTTGGCCACAGCCGGTCTATGACGTCCTTCATGGCCAAGCCGGACATCCTATGCAACTCCACCAGTTGCATCATCTGGTTGTTCAATAGCACCGGACGCTCCGGTGCCAGGAACTGTGACCAGAAGAGCTTCTCCGTTGTCTTCCCCTCCTGGGCACGGAAGAACTCCGCAGCGTCGGCAGCACTCTTCGGAATATCCGCAAAGGCATCTGGAGAACTCCACAGTCAAGTGAGCAAGGCATATCTTTGACTGCCAAATATACTCTGGAAAAGAAAGGGCTTACCAGCCGCTATCTGTTTGGCCTGATGGATCTCCTCCCGAGCCACCCGGAGCTCGGTCCACGCCTCTTTGCCCTCTTGGAGGGCCTTGGTGAGATCAGCCGCTTGGGTCGCAGTCTTCTCCTCCAAGGCCTCGCACTTGCCGATGGCGTCCTTCAGCTCTTGCTCTACCTCGGCCACCCTCTTCTTGTGCTGGTGGCGGGCGACCTGTTAAGTCTTTAAATCCACAACCGCTTTATCAGCGGCCACTTTGCTCGCCTTCGCCTGCTCCTTGGCTTGGGCAAGGGCGCTCTTGAGGGTTTCGACCTCGGCCAAGCTACCTACACTCATAAACACAACAGTATATAAGTTACACTCTGAGTTTGCCTATCACCTAAGATATACGATCAAAATCTTTTAAAGTACACGCATACCTTGCGCCTCACCAAACTGCTTGTTAATGCGGTCGATTTCGTCATCAGCCAGCTTCAATTTTCGATTGAGTTCGGAAACCTCAGCGGCCTGGGCGGTTGCCGCCACCAGGGAAGCCTGTTAACAAATAGAAAAATACGTCACCACTTTTGAATACAATGTGATCCTCTATTCGGCCTTTTTCTAAACCAAATAGAGTCTCAGGAGCTACTATCTATATACAGGTATAGCTCCTTCATATGAAAAGCATCTAAGAGTATTACGTCACATACCTCAAATCCTGTTAGCAGGCTAGTGAAGGCTTCGTTCAGCCCGCTCTTTGCAGACTGAACCTTCTCAACCACCGCACCCATCAGGGTGCAGTGCTCCTCCATGATGGCAACACGTTGTAGTGCTTCCACCAAGGCATTCGGCGCCTCCGGATTAGTGGAGGCTGCCATCGGAGCTGATGCTCCTCCTCCTTCAAAGGGGGCCGCTCGCCTGATTCCGAAGCCGTATGGGACTCCGGAATGATTTCTGGCTGGGGGCCAGACTGGTCAGGGTCCTGATACGTCTCCGTCGTATCTATAATTTTTGATTGTTCCATGCCAATATTATACAACTTTCATATACTTTTGGCAACTTTTTATACTATTTTGGGACTAACATATTGATCCGATTGCCCAAAGCAGTTCTGTTTGTTGCATGTTTTATGTTTCGCAGAAACCCCATATCAAGCGGAGTCCAAGCGGGATAAAAACGGATGGACAATTATTTTGGAATATTTGTGATTTTGGGAAGTAAAATCAGCGAGGCGGTGCCCGAGGTGGCCACGAGGGTGGGGCCCACACCCACTCTAGGCATGCGTGCCCCTGACCCTCGTGGGCCACCCGTAAGGCGGTTGATGCTCTACTTTGGCCGCAAGAAAGCTAATTTTTGGAAAAAGATCTGGGCGAAGGTTTCAATCCAATCAGAGTTACGGATCTCCATATATACACAAAACGGTGAAAGGGCAGCAGAGAGAACGCAGAAACAGAGAGAGACAGAGAGACAGATCCAATCTCGGAGGGGCTCTCGCCCCTCCCATGCCATGGAGGCCAAGGACCAGAGGGGAAACCCTTCTCCCATCTAGGGAGGAGGTCAAGGAAGAAGAGGAAGAAGGGGGCCCCTCTCCCCCTCTCCTCCGGTGGCGCCGGAACGCTATCGTGGCCACCATCATCATCACCGCGATCTACACTAACACCTCCGCCATCTTCACCAACATCTCCATCACCTTCCCCCCTCTATCTACAGCGGTCCACTCTCCCGCAACCCATTGTACCCTCAACTTGAACATGGTGCTTTATGCTTCATATTATTATCCAATGATGTGTTGCCATCCTATGATGTTTGAGTAGATTTTCGTTGTCCTATCGGTGGTTGATGAATTGCTATGATTGATTTAATTTGCTTGTGGTTATGTTGCTGTCCTTTGGTGCCCATCATATGGTAGCGTGGATCACACCATAGGGTTAGTTGTATGTTGATAGGACTATGTATTGGAGGGCAAGAGTGACAGAAGCTTCGGCCTAGCATAGAAATTGATGCATACGGGATTGAAGGGGGACCAATATATCTTAATGCTATGGTTGGGTATTACCTTAATGAACGTTAGTTGTCGTGGAATTGTCACGGCAGATGTCCTAGGTTGAGGACTTAGTCGTGAGGCCAACGCATCTATGTGGTAGCTTGAGAGGGTTGAGCGGAATCGAGAAACGCATAACACAAGACAGGGATTTAGGCAGACTTGGGCCCGGAAACATCATCCGGTAACAACCCTACATGCTGTTTGAGACTAGGTCTCATTATCATCACGAGGGAGTCGCTGTAAACCGGCTCTCCTCTTTGTGTCTAGCCCTAAGATTGTCTCTTCTTACTTGTAGATTGTCCCTCTTTGGGGAGCCCTACCCCTCCTTATATATGTTGAAGAGGCGGGTTACATGTAGAGTCTAACTCAGACTTAAGACTTAACTATTCCAACTTATCGCCATGGGCTTCTTAACATCTTGAGCTTCATAACGTCTTGGGCTTCATAACCCCTGGCAACCCAGTTATCACTGTTTGCGGTTTAACATTGTCTGCGGTTTAACATTATTCGCGGTTTAACATTGTCCGCCGGTTTAACATTGTTCGCCACTTAACATTGTCCGCGGTTTAACATTATCGACTTAACTCCTGCGGTTTACCGTCTATCATAGCCATCTGTCTTAATCGCTGCATCTTAGCTATGCATCTTAATCATGCGCGGTTTAACATCCGTCGGTTTACCAAGTCCACCCACAAATCGCCCGTCGTCACCTCCACGGCCTTGATTGTGCAGCGCGCCCAACGCCTCTGTCGCTGCGCCACCATCGCCGGTTTGCCTCCGCGCCCGAAACGCCGGCGCCCCTACTCCACGACCGTGGCAAACACGACTGGGACAGAGGCCAGGGTAGGTTGATGCCCTCTTGCGGTTCCCTTCGTGCGGCCACGCTGGCTCCGTGTCGCAGTCACCGTCGCCCTCGCCGCCTCTCCACCATTACAGCAGTAGCGCTGTCGCCTCCACAACCTTGCTATGAACCTCCGTATGTCGATGTATGGGAGATTGGAAAGCCGGTCTACACTTTTCGCAAATCCCCACCGTGCTCACCTTCGCCGTCAGGGCCATCCCTACAGCCGCGCTAACACTGCACGCCGGTCCCGGCTGGGTTATGCCTCTGTTTGTGTTTGTGGACAAGGGTTGTTTCTGTTGTGGCCTTGCCTTCGTGGCCGGTTTTGCTGCGTGTTACTGCCGCTCTAAATCACCGTCGACAAAGTTGCCTCGCCTCCGTTGCTGTTGAGCCACCCGTGGCCTCTGCTTCTGTGGACCGGCCCTTGACGAGGTTCGTTGACCCACTTGACTCACCGCTCGCCCGCAGGCTCCAACCCGCCGCCAGTCCCTTAAACCGCCGGGCGGTTTACCCAGCTTCACTGCTAACTCACCGGGCTGGTTGCCATGGAGATAGCGGTGAAATAAGTGCCTTCGCAGGAGATAAGGACATACTGCCGGCAAGCGGGCCCGATCAGGATGAGTGTGGTCTGACTGAAGGATGAATCTTGTGGCCGTCTGCCGTATGAGAAATAATTGCAATCTCCTGATCGATAAAACCGGAGGTTATTACGTGTGTGATGGCATAGTCCGTCCGAAGAAAGACCATAGAGACAAAACGGAAAAGCAGGTTATCTGGCGGACCCGGTTATCTAAATTTGGTTTGCGCCGTCAGTATCCTTCGACAAAAAATGCCAGGTGATATTCATCTAAGTATATTTTATCAGCAAATATTGTTTTTATAAAGAGAACAATTACTTTTGGTCTGTATATTTTTTATGTGCAGGACAATAATTTATTATAAAGATGGTGCCATGTTGTGCCAATGAAGTATCGTTAAGCGTCATCATCGTCGCTGTCACTTTTGCTTGTTGTTGAGCGGCTTCACCATGGTGATCATCAACTCATGGTGGATAACCACTAGCTTTGGCATATCGGTGAAATACATCCAATATATTTTTATATTATATATTGCTTTCTTTAAAAGAGCAATTACTCCGGCTTGCAAAGTTATCTAATGCAGGACCCTAAACCTCCATATTGGTGCAAATTTAAAGGCCGTCAGAAAATTTCCGGCTGAAAATGAAGATTCCGGTTTAAAATCCGGTTCAAGGGAAAGATGTCTTCCACAAAGCTTTGAAGCTCTCAATATCCAGTTTAATGTCCGGTTCAAGAAGGATTTATCTCTTGCAAAAAGTTAAAGGGTGCCAAAGAGGACCTGCTGCCATGATCTGTGGTTCAAACATGGGTATCATGCCTTATTGGCTTATCATTTATTGATCACTTGGGGCTTGGTCATGTACGAACCATAGTCACACCTCTTGATCGGCGCAATGCTACAAGTACCACTTGGGGGCTTTGGTGGTGTCCGAACCATAGCAACGCCATTTGGTAGGCGAAAAGCCACAAAGATCACTTGGGGACTTGGTCATGTAAGAACCATAGTCACGCCTCTTGATCGACCTAGTGCCACAACATCACTTGGGGGCTTTGGTCGAACCGAACCATCGCTACACCTCTTGATCGGCGTAATGCCAATGCATCATTTGGGGACCTGGCTGACTTGAACCATAGCTCGCCTTTTTGGGGGCATGGTCTTGTCCAACCATGGTAATGCCACTTGATCGGCTCAAAGCCTCATTTGCAATGGTTTTATCTTTGCCTTTGCTTCTGTTTTCTTTTGATAAAATATTTTTTTTTACTGTTGCGTTTTCAACCAACATTATTAAATCGGTTCAGCTGCTGATTCTGATTGACGGAACACGATTAAATCATAATCCGGAGACTATCAGCCGGTGCGGTTTCGACTATAAATCGCCAACATATATTTGGATTGCGCCATTGGAATCATGCGCTCATAAATCATTGGATTATATTATTCAAATCTTCAGATAGCCAACATGGCTGGATTTCTATTATGGTTATCAATAAGCAGTATTATGGTTAAGGTCTTCAAAAGTCGCTTTAGCGCAATGGCTATCATATTGTCAATAGGATATGATTTATTCTACAATTGAAGGCATAGTCCCGAGTTGCTCTGGGCTTACAACCCGGCACTTGGGGGCTACATTATTTAAGTTGAGATTACATCAAATATGCAAGTCTCATGTCGCTGCAAGCATGCACCATGACACTTGGGGGCTAATGCAAAGTCATTTTTTGCTCATATTATTGAAGACCCGACTCATCACATTATAATGAGCCGGCCCTTGGGGGCTACCAATTGCTCCTATCAACAATTCAAGTCCCAGGTTGCTGCAAGCATGGCAACCCGGCACTTGGGGGCTACATATGTGGAATACTCAATTCTGACTAGTGATTGAGATGAACAACCTGGATTTCTTCAAGATTGTGATATATATATTGAAGCAAGTCTTAAGCTATTGCTATGCTACCTTCCTAAGACTTGGGGGCTATAAGTGATAGGTATATAAGAGGTATATTTTTAAGCTGGATGTTAACTACAAGTATGACCCGGTGCTATCAATATTTATAAACCGGTGATCTTGGCAATGATAAACCGGCAAGTTCTACGTCCTTAAACCGGCTGAAGATCAGATGAGTATTTCAAGGACCAATATTGTTTTTAAGCATTGGGAGCTGAGTTAAAGGAGTTATTCTTCACAATATTTCTCTGTGACAAACCAATGTCAGCAAATTAATTATGAAGCTGGCCTATTTACCCGGATTTTCTAGAAGGAAATGACAAGGATTTAAAGAGGATCCGGATCAGTTTAACATGGATAAATCCAAATTAAACTAGGGGCTAATGTCGGGGATATACCCCGCGGTATGACCCGGCCGGAGTTGTAAACCGGCTGGGACTTGGTAAACCGACAGATGTTAAACGGTGGACAGTTAAGACAGACAGTTAAGACAGATGGCTATGACAGGCGGTAAACCGGCAGGAGTTAAGTCAGACAATGTTAAACCGGCGGACAATGTTAAGCCAGCAGACAATGTTAAACCGGCGGACAATGTTAAACCGGCAGACAATGTTAAACTGGCAGACAATGTTAAACCGGCAAACAGTGATAACTGGGTTGCGAGGGGTTATGAAGCCCAAGACGTTATGAAGCCCAAGATGTTAAGATGCCCATGGCGATAAGTTAGAATAGTTAAGTCTTAAGGCCGAGTTGGACTCTACATGTAACCCGCCTCTTCAACATATATAAGGAGGGGTAGCGCTCCCCAAAGAGGGACAAGCTACAAGCAAGAAAAGACAATCTTAGGGCTAGATACAAAGAGGAGAGCCGGTTTACGGCGACTCCCTCGTGATCATAATGAGACCTAGCCTCAAACAGCATGTAGGGTTGTTACTAGATGATGTTTCCCGGGGCCCGAAGCTGTCTAAATCCCTGTCTTGTGTTGCGTTTCTCGATTCCGCTCAACCCCTCTCAAGCTACCACATACATGCGTTGGCCTCACGACTAAGTCCTCACCCTAGGACATCTACCGTGAAAATTCCACGACAGTTGGCTCCCACCGTGGGGCCCGCGCACGGTGGTGTAGAGTTCTTGGAGGGATTTCTTAAAGGGATCGAGAAGTTTGCAGTTACCGGATGAAGATGAGCCGGTTTGGAAGGATCTGCATCAAGTGCAAGTTTACCAGATTGAGATGAAAATAATTAGGGTTTGACGTTTTGTGCGTCGCCGGCGACGCGAAGCGGTTTATTGAAACCAACGGAGGATTGACTTTGTTTGTACGTTGCATCCTACAAGCTGTCAAATTGTTGTCTGATCCGCCGAGTCCAGTTCGGGACCGACAAAAAATTCTGCTATCTAAACCGCCGAGTCCCGGAAAGATTCTGCTGCCGGGTTACAGGTTTAAAGCCACGTGGTTTCTGCTAAGGATCGAAGGACTAGTCCTGTACAATCGATTATATGGGAGTATTATGTTCTACCGAGTCATCATGTGCTAAAAAAAAGTGGATAAGACCACGGAGTTGGTCTCCGCCTCGGCCTCGCCTCGAACACCTGCTGCTTCTGCGGCTGAGCAGGAGCGCCTCCGGCACCCCCGTCCACAACCCGTCTCACCTCCACTATGGCAGAGCAGCTATGGCCAATGCGATGTCACGGCTCTGCTGCGTGCCCGCGACCCCGGCTCCTCCACACGCGCGTGCAGTCCTCGTCACCACCGCCATTCATCACGCGACTCGGCCGCCCGCTCGTCATCACCGCACCGACCGGCTCCGGGTCCTAACCAGGGTTGCCTCCGCTGGCGGCCGGGTTGCCTCCGCATCGCCCGCTCGTAATCATCGCGCCCAGCCACCTCCCAGCGTGTGTCGGCTCCGGTCCATTCCGCCCTCGACCACGAGCGGTCCGCTCCGCCCTCGACCACCAACGCGCCGGACTGCGCACCCGTTCACCAACCCAGAGCCGCGCTGGCCTCCCACGCCAGATTCAGTCGCGCCATCACCAACCCGGAGCCGCGCTTCCCCAACCCGACACCTGATTGATCGGCGCTATCACCAACCCGGCGCTTCCACAACCCGACACGGATTCGATCGCGCTTCACCTCTGCTCGAATCGCCACCGGGCCGCCATGGATTTGCCCAACCCGCCGTGGTTCTCCGCCACCTCCAATCGCCGCCCGAAGCCTTACCGAGCCGCTCTGTCGCGAGCAGCACTGTCTCAAAAGCCGGCTGCCTCGACGCCTTTTCCTCCGATTTGGCTCGAGCCACAAATCTCCGCCCGTCGTCACCTCCATAGCGCAGTGTGCGCGCGGCGCGCCTCTGTCGCTGCGCCACCATCGCCGGTTTGCCTCCGCGCCCGAACCGCCGGCGCCCCTACTCCACGACCGTGGCAAACACGACTGGGACAGAGGTCGGGGCGGGTTGATGCCCTCTTGCGGTTCCCTTCGCGCGGCCACGCTGGCTCCATGTCGCAGTCACCGTCGCCCTCGCCGCCTCTCCACCATTACAGCAGTAGCGTTGTCGCCTCCACAACCTCGTTATGAGCCTCCGTATGTCGATGTATGGCGGATTGGGAAACCGGTCTACGCTTTTCGCAAATCCCCACCGTGCTCACCTTCGCCGTCAGGGCCATCCCTGCAGTCGCGCCAACACTGCACGCCGGTCCCAGCTGGGTTATGCCTCTGTTTGTGTTTGTGGACAAGGGTTGTTTCTGTTGTGGCCTTGCCTTCATGGCCGGTTTTCTGCGTGTTACTGCCGCTCTAAATCGCCGTCAACAAAGTTGCCTCGCCTCCGTTGCTGTTGAACCACCCGTGGCCTCTGCTTCTGTGGACCGGCCCTTGACGAGGTTCGTTGACCCACTTGACTCACCGCTTCGCCCTTGAGCTCCAACCCGCCGCCATCCTTAAACCGCGGGCGCTTTACGGCTTCAGCGCTAACTCACGGGCTGGTTGCCATGGAGATAGCGGTGAAATAAGTGCCTGCCAGGGAGATAAGGACATACTGCCGGCAAGTGGGCCCGACTAGGATGAGTGTGGTCTGACTGAAGGATGAATCTTGTGGCCGTCTGCCGTATGAGGAATAATTGCAATCTCCTGATCGATAAAACCGGAGGTTATTACGTGTGTGATGGCATAGTCCGTTCGAAGAAAGATCATAGAGACAAAACGGAAAAGCAGGTTATCTGGCGGACCCGGTTATCTAAATTTGGTTTGCGCCATCAGTATCATCCGACAAAAAATGCCAGGTGATATTCATCTAAGTATATTTTATCAGCAAATATTGTTTTTACAAAGAGAACAATTACTTTTGGTCTGTATATTTTTATGTGCACGACAATAATTTATTATAAAGATGGCGGCATGCTGTGCAAATGAAGTATGCGTCAAGCGTCATCATGCGTCGCTGTCCGCACCTGCTTGTTGTTGAACGGCTTCACCATGGTGGTCATCAACTCTGCGGCGGATAACCACTAGCCTGGCATATCAGGTGAAATCCATCCAGTATATTTTTATATTATATATTGCTTTCTTTAAAAGAGCAAGTACTCCGGCTTGCAAAGTTATCTAATGCAGGACCCTAAACCGCCATATTGGTGCAAATTGAAAGGCCGTTAGAAAATTTTCGGCTGAAAATGAAGATTCCGGTTTAAAATCCGGTTCAAGGGAAAGATGTCTCCCACAAAGATTTGAAGCTCTCAATATCCAGTTTAATGTCCGGTTCAAGAAGGATTTATCTCTTGCAAAAAGTTAAAGGGTGCCAAAGAGGACCTGCTGCCATGATGCGCGGTTCAAACATGGGTATCATGCCTTATTGGCTTATCATTTATTGATCACTTGGGGGCTTGGTCATGTCTGAACCATAGTCACACCTCTTGATCGGCGCAATGCCACAGTATCACTTGGGGGCTTTTGTCATGTCCGAACCATAGCAATGCCATTTGGTAGGCGAAAAGCCACAGCATCACTTGGGGACTTGGTCATGTCTGAACCATAGTCACGCCTCTTGATCAGCCTAGTGCCACAACATCACTTGGGGCTTTGGTGAACCGAACCATCGCTACACCTCTTGACGGCGTAATGCCAATGCATCATTTGGGGACCTGGCTGACTTGAACCATAGCTACGCCTTTTTTGGGGCATGGTCTTGTCCGACCATGGTAATGCCACTTGATCGGCTCAAAGCCTCATTTGCAATGGTTTTATCTTTGCCTTTGCTTCTGTTTTTCTTTTGATAGAATATTTTTTTTCTGTTGCGTTTTCAACCAACATTATTAAATCTGGTTCAACTGTCAGTTACAGATTGACGGAACACGATTAAATCATAATCCGGAGACTATCAGCCCGGTCTGGTTTCGACTATAAGTCGCCAGCATATATTTGGATGCGCTCATAAATCATTGGAATATATTTTTCAAACCTTCAAATAACCAACATGGCTGGATTTCTATTATGGTTATCAATAACCAGTATTATGGTTAAGGTTTTCAAAGTCGCTTTAGCGCAATGGCTATCATATTGTCAATAGGATATGATTTATTCTACAATTGAAGGCATGGTCCCGAGTTGCTATAGGCTTACAACCCGGCACTTGGGGGCTACATTATTTAAGTTGAGATTACATCAAATATGAAAGTCTCATGTCGCTGCAAGCATGCACCATGACACTTGGGGGCTAATGCAAAGTCATTTTTTGCTCATATTATTGAAGACCCGACTCATCACATTATAATGAGCCGGCCCTTGGGGGCTACCAATTGCTCCTATCAACAATTCAAGTCCCAGGTTGCTGCAAGCATGACAAACCGGCACTTGGGGGCTACATATGTGGAATACTCAATTCTGACTAGTGATTAAAGAGGCCAGACGTGGCGTTTCGTCGAAAAAGTTGTCAGTTGACAGACATTATTTTGATTAAATATTTTGCCTTCGTGGTTGAGGGTTGTGACTGTCATGCAGATCCGGATACAGTTCTTTTATTCAGAAGATTGCTTTGAAGTATTCGGAGGAGGAACCCGCCTTGCAATGTCGAAGACGATCTGCGTGCCGAACATATCATCATTGAAGAGTGGTTCAGGGGCTACTGAGGGAGTCCTGGATTAAGGGGTCCTCGTGTGTCCGGGTTGTGTGATATGGGCCGAACTGACAAGCAGGCTGTATAATTTCGTTCTTCTGCAAGCCGACTCTGTACAACCCTAGGCCCCTCCAGTGTCTATATAAACCGGAGGGTTTAGTCCATAGAGGCTATTAGAATTTATATAGGCTAAACATCTAGGGTTTAGCCATTACGATCTCGAGGTAGATCGACTCTTGTAACCCCTATACTCATCAAATACAAACAAGCAGGACGTAGGGTTTTACCTCCATTAAGAGGGTCTGAACCTGGGTAAACATTGTGCCGCCTTTGTCTCCTATTACCTTCGATCCTCAGATGCACAGTTCGGACCCCCTACCCAAGATCGTCCGGTTTTGACACCGACAGTGATTATGATCATAGACTTGTAATGGCGGAGAGGAGTTTTGGTTGCGTTGAAAAATGGCGGCACGGGTTTTTCCTGTGTGTCGTGTGTTGAGGACTTGCAGCGGCGGCCTTGGCAGGATGGGGCGGCAACACATGTGGACAACATTTCTGGGGGGTGCTTTTCGAGTACTGAGCCGCGATCTCTAGGGTGAAAGCCCAAGGTCTGGCCTTCATTGGTTGTACCTAGCAATGGTCTTGCGGAGACATTGTTTTTGGGATCTCGGACTCTCTACAGGGTGAAAACTCAAGATCCTTGATCGGGCGACGACAACGCTTGTGCATTGTTTCCTTCGGAGGCGTCGCTTTTGGAGAGCTTCTTCTGTAGTCCATGCGGTGTCTTTGGTGGTGGTTAGAGTGTTGCTGTTGCGATGTTTCATCACTGCGACGGGGTCGTTATTTTTATATTTCTTTTTTATTTTTATTCTTGACTGTGTGCATCTTTAATGTCTTTCGATATCTTGTTGGTGCAGAGGTTGGGTGTAATTGATATCTACATGATATCAATATATTCATTTCATATAAAAAAAAAGACTACGGCCAAAGACAAGGGAAAACAGCGCTCTTGACATCTCAAAATCTATTAATCTTCCCTGGATCTCACTGCCTAAAGGCTTGTCCTATGCAGTTTTGCTGCTCTGCACACTCACCCTACTCTGCCATAGTCTCCTGTATTTCCCCACGGCTAACTCGTAAATCTGCATCAAACATTCAGATCATACTCCCTCCATTCGGAAATACTTGCCATCAAAATAGATAAAAATGATGTATCTAGATGTATTTTAGTTCTAGATATATCTTTTTTTATCCATTTTGATGACAAGTATTTTCGGACGGACGGAGTACCCGATAACGACTGGACATGCGGTTAAGACTAGCTCTGTCAGATAGTACGAGTGAAAAACTTGTGATGGTATTACTATAGTACTGTAACATTTTTCAAAACAAGAAATTAGACAAGTGGAAAATGTATGGAATGAGCAAACCGACATGAGGGCCAAAAGGTCCAACAGCCAAGCATGCAGAGGAAACAGATGTCGACGTGTGTTTTTTTCGCTCGCCATGATTACGTACAGCTGGTTGCCATTCGCCAACCGCATGCACGCACATCACCACCGTCGTACGTCCGCCCGCGTCGCCTTGCGCCTGCGCCCCGGCCGGCCCACGGCCGTGCGCGCAGCAGGCGCAGGCCAATCACAGGACTGCCGTGCGTGCGTGCTCCGCGCCACCAAGCAATGGTGGCCGCTGCTCCGGTGAAATACGTACAGTGTGCGTAGGTCCGGCTGGTCGACGGTAGGGTCCGGCGCGGCCATGAATGCCTCGCATGAATGCCGCACCTGCCAAATGATAGAATAAACAATCATTTCAGTGGCCTCGTGATTGATCGAATGAGTAGAGCTGGTGGACAGACATGATATGTATGAATTTCTTATGTCAGATATCAGATGTGGGGCAGAAATCACATATTTGACCTGAGGCCCAAATCAAATCATGGCCCGACGCAGTCCATGAAAAATTTCAATCTTGACCCTTTGGCGTGGCGCCCGACAGCTGGGCGCGCACCCTATTGTGCAGCGCCCTTTCCTTAGGCGTCGCACCTCCCGCCAATGGCAGCCCCTGGTCGATTCTTGACCCCTCACGCTTTGTGCAGCGCCAAAGGGTGGGCGCCACACTATGACGTCGCAGCGCCCTAGGCCTTAGGCGCTGCGATCTGTGTTCCACGGGCTGGCCCCACCCTCTCTCCTCCACCCCCACCCCACTCAAACCCTTAGACTTGCGCCTCCTCTCTTCCCTCTCCCTCTCAAATCCTTCTAAAATCTTGCAAATCCGGAGTATTTGACCGTGGATTTTGAAGCCAACCCTCCATTAAGGTAATCTCCTTGATCCCTCGTTTTCATCCATAGGAATTGTCACATTTGCTCAAATCTTGCTAGTTTGGGGAAACCCTAGTTTTTGCTTGGATTTGCAAATTTGTGTTGAATGATGTTATGTTTCTTTGCTAATTTGGGTTGGTTAGGCTTCCATAGTATGCTAGGGTTAGGGTTATCTGTGTTTGATGTTGGTGTTAGGGTTATGCTATGGTTAGGGTTGTGGTAATTGTTATGTGGGGGTTAGGGTTATTAATTCATATATATGTTAGGGCATATGTGTGCAAATATTTTTGTTAAGTACTTACTTGATATATGTGTGTTTTTTATTATTGTAGGGATGGGGAGAACATGTGTTTATGTTCATCATGTGGATAAAGAGGCCTTTTTGAAAGGCAATGTTGAGCCGGACCCGGATGAGCTTGACATGGTGTTTAAGAGTAGTCCTAGCTATGCGGAGCTTTTGGACCAAGTGAGGAAGGATTTGAATTGGATGGACCCAAGTGACGTTGTTGAGTTCAGGGAAGGCATAATGTTGGTTTTGGAATGCACATCCGTTGAAAGACAATGCGGGTGAACTCCGAGCAACGTTGGGTTGCATACAAGGAGACGGTTGCGGAATCTCTAGACAAGGCTCTTGAGTTATTTGCCTCCAAGAAGGTTGAGTCTACTTTGAATTTAGACTTGAACCGGAACCCCTCCCCGTTGGTTGCTAGCACTATTGGAAATATGCCCTAGAGGCAATAATAAATTAGTTATTATTATTATATTTCCTTGTTCATGATAATCGTTTATTATCCATGCTATAATTGTATTGATAGGAAACTCAGATACATGTGTGGATACATAGACAACACCATGTCCTAGTAAGCCTCTAATTGACTAGCTCGTTGATCAATAGATGGTTACGGTTTCGACCATGGACATTGGATGTCGTTGATAGCGGGATCACATCATTAGGAGAATGATGTGATGGACAAGAACCAATCCTAAGCCTAGCACAAAGATCGTGTAGTTAGTATGCTAAAGCTTTTATAATGTCAAGTATCATTTCCTTAGACCATGAGATTGTGCAACTCCGGATACCGTAGGAATGCTTTGGGTGCACCAAGCGTCCTAGCAATGGCGGGTGGCTATAAAGGTGCACTCTGGTATCTCCGAAAGTGTCTGTTGGGTTGTACGAATCAAGGCTGGGATTTGTCACTCCGGTTGACGGAGAGGTATCTCTGGGCCCACTCGGTAGGACATCATCATAATGTGCACAATGTGACCAAGGGGTTGATCACGGGATGATGTGTTCTGGAGCGAGTAAAGAGACTTGCGGTAATGAGATTGAACAAGGTATCGGCATCACAAACAATCGAATCTCGGGCAAGTACAATACCGCTAGACAAAGGGAATTACATACGGGATTGCTTGAATCCTTGACATCGTGTTTCATCCGATGAGATCATCGTGGAACATGTAGGAGCCAACATGGGTATCCAGATCCGCTGTTGGTTATTGACGGAGAACGTCTCGGTCATATGCGCATGGTTCCCGAACCCGTAGGGTCTACCTGCTGAAGGTTCGATGGCGCTAGGGTTATAAAGGAAGTTTGTATGTGGTTACGAATGTTGTTGGAGTCCGGATGAGATCCCGGATGTCACAAGGAGTTCGAAATGGTCCGGAGGTAAAGATTTATATATGGGAAGTCCTGTTTTGGTCACGGAAAAGTTTGGGTTTTATCGGAACGTCTGGGACCACCGGAGGGTCGAGGTCCACCAAGTGGGGCCACCGGCCCCGGATGGCTGCATGGGCCAAGTGTGGGAGGGGACCAGCCCCAGGTGGGCTGGTGCGCCCCCCCACAAGGGCCCAAGGCGCCTAGGGTTCGGGGAGGTGGCGCACCCGCCTAACTTGGGGGGCAAGTTTCCCCTCCCCCCCCCCTTGGCCGCACCCTAGATGGGTTTTGGGCTGCCGCCACCCCTAGGGAGGGAACCCTAGAGGGGGCGCACCCGTTCCTCTCCCTATATATACTTGAGGACTTTGGGGCTGCCAGCAGATGAGTTTCACCTCTCCTGGCGCAGCCCTACCTCTCTCCTCCTCCTCTCCCGCGGTGCTTGGCGAAGCCTGCGGGATGCCACGCTCCTCCACCACCACGCGCCCGTTGTGCTGCTGCTGGGCGAGTCTTCCTCAACCTCTCCTCTCTCCTTGCTGGATCAAGGCATGGGAGGCGTCACCGGGCTGCACGTGTGTTGAGCAGCGGAGGTGCCGTCCGTTCGGCACTAGGATCTCCGGTGATTTGGATCACGACAATCGACTCCTTCAACCCCGTTCTCTTGAGCGCTTCCAGCTTAGTGATCTACAAGGGTATGTAGATGCACTCTCCTTCCCCTTGTTGCTGGTTTCTCCATAGATAGATCTTGGTGACACGTAGGAACATTTTGAATTTCTGCTACGTTCCCCAACAAGCACTCCCCCACCCATGAACCAAGATCAAATGAGTGAACCTCATTTCATGCAACAAGATTGGCCAACATTGAGCCCGACTCCAAACAACCAAAATGAAGCTTTTGAAGAGGAGAATGATGAGTACGAGGAGGATGACAACGAAGTTGATCTCCATGACAACAATGTGGGTGATCTCGACCAATATCATGTGCAAGAGACAATGGACCAATCCATCCCTTTTTCCCGTGCATATGCACCGGACTCGAATGACGATGGTCCCGATGAAGAAGTTGATGAGGAGGGGTTCACGCCGAAGGAGGCCCAAGCTCAAGAAGGTATTCGGGCGGGATCACAAGACACCATTGTTCAAGGATCTTAGTCTCACGGATGATGCCGTTGTGGATGGTGGCAAATGCATATCTCTTGGAGCTAGGCCAAGTTCTCACCGTGATTTGGAAGACGGAAAGAACGGGATATATCCTGGTTGTGAGTTTCAATCCTTCTTGGAATTGAAGATGTGGCTCGACAACTACTCGGTTACACATTATCGTCCACATAGAGTGGCCAACTCGGACGTGAATGTGCGTTACACGGTCAAATGTGAAGTGCCAACATGTCCATGGATTGTGCGTGCAAGGCCATGGAAAGGAGGTCCCACTTGGCGCATAGTGAGTTGTCTACCAAATCACATGTGCGGCACAAGAATGCGGATGGCAAGCTTGTGTACCAACAACATGAGACAACTCACATCCGAGTTCATAAACTTGTGGCTTTCCAACCAAATATCCACACTTCTAACAATGAGCATCAAGAGTGTCATTGACCTTGTGAAAGCCATCTTTCATTACAAGGTGAAATACGGCAAGGCATGGAAGGCGAAGCAAGCCGCATTCAAGATGTTGTATGGCAATTGGGAGGAAGCATACAACCGACTCCCTAGGTTGTTGTTAGCTATGGCGCCACAAACCCAGGCATGGTTCACGTGGTTGAGCCTCATGGGCACCAAACATTGATTCATAACGGGAGGACCGTCCGAGTATTTGGCCGTGCATTTTGGGCCTTTGAGCAATGCGTGAGGGCTTTTGAGCATTGTCGGCCTGTCATCTCCATTGATGGCACGTTCTTGACCGGACAATACAAGGGCACTTTATTGGTTGCAATAGCAGTGATGCCAATAACCGGGTGTTGCCTTTGGCTTTCGCTTTGGTTGAGGTGGAGAACAATGATAACTGGGAGTGGTTCTTGCGTCAACTGAGAACAAGGGTATTACCGGCTGAAAGGGAAATTTGTGTCATATCGGATCGCCATCCTGGAATTCTAAATGCGGTGGTGGTTGACACTCCCGGACATACAAAGTTGCATCATCGATGGTGCATGAGGAACTTTTGTGCAAACTTCTATAGGGCATGTGGTATCAAGGAGTTGGCTGATGATCTTCAGGATTGTTGTCTCGTTTTCACCAACAAGCGGTTTGCCACATTGTTCAATGCATTGCTCGAGACACAAGAAACTTGACCCGGCGGTCGAGTTTCTCAATAAGAACATTGCCGAAAGGAATATGTGGGCACGTGCTTTCGATGAAGATGGCCGGAGGTACGGTCAAATGACAAGCAATATGGCAGAATGCTTCAATAAGGTGCTCAATACACATTTGACAAGATGAATGGATACTTTTTAAAGTACTCAATGGAGACTGATAAGCAGATTGCTGGTGAGAACAAGGATAAACACAAGTACAATTTCCCACCAAAGGTTGAAGAATGGTTGGAATTTCAATCACGAAAGGCAGACTCCGAAGAAGCTGTACTATATGACGACAACGAGTGGAAGTATGAGGTGAAAGATCCTGGAGAAACCACAAAGGATGGCCACCAACACGGAGGCCGGGCTTTCAAGGTCTCCCTAACACGGTGTGATTACAGCTGCATGAGGGCATCATTGCTTCATCTCCCATGCTCGCACTTGTTAAACGCATCCCGGGTTAGGAATGTGGACGTCAATCACCCTCTTACCGTTAGGGAGTCCGAGTTCTCAATCATGACGGTAAAGAATACATGGACTCCACGGTTCCAGCCATACTTGGACCAATCACAATGGCCGGAGTATCATGGAGTTCAACTATGGCCGAACCCGGAATTGAAGGTCGTTAGACGGGGAAGACGTAAGACAAAGCGTCTTAGAGGTGACATGGACGGATGGGGCCGTGGTAGCGGTGGAGAATACGGCACCGGCCAATTCCAAGAGCCTCGTGAGCAATCCCGTTGTGGGGGCTGCAGTCATGGGGGACACAACACAAGAACTTGTCCCAAACCAAGAAAGAGATCAAAGAAAAATGGTGCAAGCACAAGCCAAGCAAATGATAGCCAACCAAGTCAACCAAGGGGTAGCCAACCAAGTCAAACAAATGGTGGAGTGCCAAACCAATCAAATCAAACAAGCCAACGAGGAACTAGGCAACAAAGAGGGAGTCAACTTGGTCTTAGAAGAGGCCGTGGTGGTGGTATAGGCCGTGGTGATGGTCTTGGCCGTGGTGGTAGAGGCCGTGGTGATGGTCTTGGCCGTGGTGGTGGCGGTAGAGGCCGTGGTGGTGGTCTAGGCCGTGGTGCTGGTGGAGGCCGTGGTGGTGATCTTGGCCTTGGCGGCGGCCGTAGTGGAGGAATGTTCTCTTGTCTCAATGGACCATTGTCGTATGTGACTTACTATGATCTTGTTCTTTTGGCTCAATGCTTGTGTTGTCATTTCGTATTATGTGACTAACTATTATATTGCCATTTTCATAGGTATGGAAACAATGAAGGGGGTGGAGGACACGGAGGGGGAAGGTGAGATCCATTGGTGGTGGGAGGAGGGAGAAGAATAATAAGAAGAAGAGAGGAAGAAGAAGAAACTACAAGGACCGTGACCTTCTTATGAATCAAAATTTGTGCCACTATGTGTTTTGGCTCAATGTTTGTGTATGACTATGTGATTGGACTACTCTATTGCTATGTGTGTATGACTATGTGATTTGGACAAATATATGTGCTATGTGTGTATGACTATGTGAGTGGACTACTATTTCTGTGTTTTGGACTACTACATGTAATTTGGATATGATTATGTGGCATCTATCTGAATCACAAAACAAAAAAGCAGTAGGTATTTGAAAACAACGATTAGTGCAGCGCCCAAGGCAAAGGCTGCCTTTGCAAAAACCTACTAGAATGCCTCTTTGCTCTCTGGTGGCATGTCCGGTGTGCAGCGCCAAGGGCAAGCGCCACACTACAGGTCTGGCCTTGCCCTTAGGCGCTGCACACCGACATGCCACCCGATCAGCAACAACATTGCCCAAAGAGGTTTTGCACCTAAAATTTGTAAGTCGGTGTGCAGCGCCTAAGGTCAAGCGCCACACTACCTGAGTCTGCGCCTTGCCCTTAGGCGCTGCACACCGGACATGCCACCCGAGAGACAATGAAGCGTTCGATGGGTTTTGCACCTAAAAATTTGCTAAGTCGGTGTGCGGCGCCCTAAGGGCAAGCGCCCCACTACAGTGCAGCGCCTTGCCCTTAGGCGCTGCACACTGATGTTGTCTCCGATCCGAGAAACAGGAAGCGTTCGATGGGTTTTGCACCTAAAATTTGCTAAAATCGATGTGCAGCGCCCGAACTGTTGGCGCTGCCGATGAATCTGCGCCTTGCCCTTGGGCGCTGCACACCGACTTAGCAAATTTTGGGGTGAAAAAGCTCTTGAACGCTTCGTGTCTCTGGATAACATGTCAGTGTGCAGCGCCTAAGGGTGGCGCGCCACCTGTAGTGTGGCGCCTTGCCCTTAGGCGCTGCACACTGACATTATTAGGCAGCACCAACTCCTCCCACCCATCCCCACCCCACACCCCCACCCTCCACACAAACCCGAAGCTCGGTGCCTCCCTCGCCTCCTCTCTCCCCTCTCAAATCCTTCTCAGATCCGGAGTATTTGGCCCGTGGATTTGAAGCCAACCCCTCCCTTAAGGTAATCTCCTCCGATCCCTCGTTTTCATCCATAGGAATTGTCACATTTGCTCAAATCTTACTAGTTTGGGGAAACCCTAGTTTTTGCTTGGATTTGCAAATTTGTGTTGAATCATGTTATGTTTCTTTGCTAATTTGGTATAGTTAGGCTTTCATAGTATGCTAGGGTTAGGGTTATGTGTGTTTTATGTTGGTGTTAGGGTTATGTTGGTCTTAGGGTTGTGGTTATTGTTAAGTGGGGGTTAGGGTTAACCAATAATTCTCGATTTTGTAGGCATGGCTTCATCCGGTTCCATGACGAGCCCACCGTGTGCTAACCAAGAAGACATGCCGAACAAGTGGGAGGACGCATCTTTGGACAAGGTGAAGGAGAAAGATGTCAACATACCGCCATGTTGGTGTGGAGATGTTTGCAAGGTGAAGGTGTCCACCGACTGAAGGAAAGCATGGACGGAAGGGCGGAGATATTTTGTATGCCCGAACTATGCTTATGATCGTGCACTTCCAACTAACGCCTATGACCAACCACCGGTAAGCTCGAGAAGTAAAATGTTACTCTCAAATGTGTGTCAACACTAACAACAAATTTTTATGCAGTCACCGCCTCCTCTATGCAAGTACTTCACGTGGATAGATCTTGAAGTGCCAGAAGATGTCAAAAAGGACCAATACCAAGATTGTCTTAGGCGGCAACGTCGGTTCGAAGAATCGTTTCGAAGAGGCTTGGAGGAAGAGCGTCGTCAGAAGGAGAGGATGGAGTGGAAGAAACGAGAGGAGAGGGCACGCCAAGCGAAACTTGCTCATGAGGAGGAGAGGTCAAGAAAGCTTGCAAAGGCTCGTGAGGCGCAAGAGGAGGACTCGGCACGTGACAAGAAGGGAAATGGCCTCGCTCTACTCAGTAGGGACTTCGCTTCGGTGCACTCGTCGTCAACTATCTTCTAATGAATGTGTCGTGAACTTGTGAGGACACGTGAGATGTTGGTGAACTATCTTCTAGGGCAAGCTGCCATTTGTCATTTGTAATGAATGTGTCGTGAACCATGTCGTACTAATGTTTGAATTGTCTTAAGTTATGAACTCGTCGGCATAAAATTTGTGTTTGTTCAAATTGTTGTGATGCTGCAGTCATTGTAAGTATTATGGATGGTCAGTGATGCAAGCCAATTGTGGCTCTGTGGATAGCCATGGCAGTTAAGCAGCGCCTAAGGGCAGGGCGCTGCACTGTACAGTGCAGCGCCTAACTGTTGGGCTTCACACAGTATAGTGCAACGCCTAACTGTTGGGCGCTGCAGTGCTGCTATAAGCTAAACTGCAGAAACAGATGCCATTTTGGCCTCCTGCAACATCACTCACATAACTTGAACATCACTAAGAGTACTGTAAACTGCACATACTAAACAAAGAGAACTAATAACTTGAACATCATATCATTTAAGACAATTCAACATTACTTCAAGTTCGCAAACACAAATACCACACTAGTAAGAGTTCACCAACATATAACATAACCTCACAAGTTCATCAACCTAATGAAACGGCTACAAGTAACATGAACAAGCACTAATGCCTTCCGCGTGTTCACGGTGCCATGCTGCAGCAATCTTGTTAAATCTGGAAGGACGAGCCTCCTCTTCGTGCACTTCCTCCTCCGCCTCAGCCTCCGCCTCATCATCCAAGCTGGCCATCCGCGAGGTCCCTACGACCACCTTTGGGTTGCCTCTGTTGTCATAGTCATTGGGCGTGTACCGGCGTCTAGGCTGCCTAGGCTTGAACACATATGCGGACCTAGCTTGAGCGTCCGCCAAAGTCATGTCATCATCAAGCTCATGGCCCTATTACACAATCAAACAATATGTTGAAGGCCGGTGTCGTAATCAAGTGAGAATAACATCTAAAGGATTAGTCATACCTCTTGGGTGATCGCACCCTCATCATCCATATAAGCATATGAGGAACTCACATCGTCCCCCTGATGGTGAGATGAGGGGCCTGATGGTGTACAAGACCTAGAGGCAGATGGTTCATCATATTCGGGATCACGGCAACCGAGAAGATTCGATGACCGCCTTAACTTCTTGGCCTGACGCTGTAACATGAACAAGTGTGTAAGATATCAAACTTCACAACATAGATTGGCTCTCATAGTGAATGCGATATGTACCTTGAGGAATGCTCGTATTGAACCATCATCATTGTCGTTTCCAACCGGTGTCTTCTCCAGAATAGACTGGCTCTCATCAGCTGCTTTCTTGATCTCGGTGCGCTGCGGATGAGAAAGAATGAATCGTTAGCCATTCAAACATGTATATACGGTCAGCGGAAAGTAAAGAAGGGAACACTTTACCACATAGTTAATCACCGGAACAGCAGGGACTCCTTGCCCTTGCCTGGCATCTCTGTTGTACTTCCCCTTTGCTAGATCCTCAAAGTTTACGGGTTCTTCAAGAATATCCTCATTATATGCGGCGGGCATATCTCAACTCAAGTAGTTCAATAAACCATCATCGTAGTTATCAAAAGCAAGTGGGTTGTGCTCACGAAGCGGGCGCATCTTGATGCTCTGAGCTTGCTCCACACAAAGCTGGAAGCGGGTAACATCTGCAGAATGATGCTTGTCCCATCCTTTATCTTCCGTTGCCTTCTCTGTCCAACCTGCGTGGTATAAAACCAAACATTAGCACAATCAAAAGGAGTCCCGATGATTAGACAATACGCAGACATGCTCTCTTACCTATGAAGTGCTTTGTCCGTGTTCACCCAATCCGGCGGGTGAGGCCGAATGACCAAATCGACGATACACGCGATCGGCAAATGAAACTCAACCGCCCGATTGCATATCGGTGGGCACCGCATAAGCCGAAGATCCTTATCCCACAAGCACATCGGGTTGGGCGGAACTCCGCGGTGTACCCCAAGCTCTCACCGCGCCATATGGCTGCCATTCCACCTATGAAACAGGCAACAATGCAAATTTGATGACTATTTTTCAAGCAAGCATGAGAAAGGACTGAAGTAATGACCTCCTTACCTGCTCCGGCGTAATCATGTCCAACTCGGCAATGTACTTTTGGTACATGAGATTGACATCGTTATCATCTCGAAGCGATATCCCACTTGTAAGCCCGTGGGCGCCGTAATTCATCATGTTCATCTGCATACCAAGGATCAAACCTAACGCTCTTGAGCGTCCAACGAACAACGCTCCAGCTCCATACGAAAGTAGAAGCAGATTACCACCAATGCACTGCACTATCTGTGATCCTGCAACACGCATCGTCCAGCTACATATGAAAGAAAAACAATGTTAACTTGACAGCAAGCTTGCATTGCTAATGAAGAAATGAGTTGATCACAAAACAGACCAACTACACAGCCGGTACAAGTAGGCAAGAGTAGCTGAACCCCAGCTCCATTTGCTATCGAAGGCGGTCAACGCCTTCAGCCACATCCATGGAGCGTTCTTGCCAATGGAGTCGAAACAAAGTCCTCGACACAACGTACCACATATACACACGAGCATGTGTCTGGATCACATCATCAGTGGCATCCGGAGGGCACGTCGCGAAGTTATTTTGAATCCACGTGAATGCAGCTCCGGCTGCTTTCCTTTCCCTCTTCTTCTTCTCTTCTCCCTCCTCTACATCAGCCTCAGCCTCGGTAGGAGCCATACCGATAAGAGCAATCATCTGCTCGCGCCACCCATCAGAATCTGTGCTCATACAAAGAGGCCTCCCGTCGATAGCAAGACCGGTGATCAACGAGACATCCTCGAGCGTCACGGTCATCTCCCCAGTCCGAAGATGGAAACTGTGGGTCTTCGGCCTCCACCGATCAATAAGAGCGGACACCAGTGGAGTGTTCAGATTCGGCGTGGACCGGCTGACCAACAGAATCCACGGGAGTAGTCCTGCACCTTGATGTACGGTGTGTACCGCTCATCATAAGGCATGGCAGGACCGAGAGACCCGTGATACCGAATCTTCAGAGGTTCAAGCTTCTGCAAAAAACAAGTAATGACAAATCTTAGGGCATGTAAATTTCAACTAAAGGCAAATTTGCAAAATATTTAGATTACTCATTATTACCTTATCCTTCTCGCGCATCATGTAGGCCCGGTGTTGCACGTCGTAGACATCGTCCAGAAGCCAAACCATCCTTACAATTTCAAACAATAAACATATAAGAGTTCATCTTCATCTCAAATATCGGTATACACTAAACATATAACATGTGTTCAACTACAAGAATCTCAACATCTCCTTCTCACACAATGAATATGTCATATGTGTTCAAATAAACTAAACATCTAATATTTCAAATAAACTCAACATCTAATATTTGAAATAAACTCAACATCTAATATATATATATATACATCTCATAGTTATCTATAAAAATAGGCATCTCATATATAATCTAAAAAAATAAACAATCTAGGGTTTCACTAACAAGAATCATATATTGTGAACTAATAAATAACACTACGGTACTACCAATATGAATACACATCCTAAATCGAGCAAATCAAACAAATCAAGGATTCCATCAAATCTTGGACAAATTTCTAAAATGGCAACAAATTTACGGAGCAAAAGAAAAAGAACGGAAGAGTTTACCTAGTAGGATGGATTGGGGATCGAATCCACGGATCAAATCTTCAGATCTGAGAGGGATGTGGGGGATTAGATGGGGCGCCGCCGCTGCTCTCTGTCGAGCGAGAGATGAAGAACTGCTGGTCGGGCTGGGGCGGCAGCTTAAGTCACTGTGCAGCGTCTAAGGCCTAGGCGCTGAACGTCCTGATGTGGCGCCAGTCCTTAGGCGCTGCACAGTGCGTGTGGGGCATAATCTGGACCAGGGCTGCCACGCCGCGGCGGGAGATGCGACGCCTAAGGAAGGGCGCTGACAAGAGGGTCTGGCGCCCAGCTGTTAGGCGCCACACCAAAGGGTCAGCAGAGTGAAATTTTTTCGTGACCAGATCAGTTTATGATTTGATTTGGGCTTCAGGTTAAATATGTGATTTCTGCCCAGATGCGGGACGATATTTTAAAGACCTTTGCTCTGTACGTACTACGTGTGCATGCAGACTGTCACCGGAGACGCAACGAACCTCGCGTCGGTGGGGGGCTGAGCTCGGCCTCGTCTCTGGCTTCCGTACCATAATTGAAGATAATGCAGTGTGGACCCCAAATGAGATAAGCAAAGCCGGCTGGGCCTCACTGTGCACGGTCTGCCGCTGCGCTGTGCGTGGCTGGCTGCGAGGGATCCCGGAGCAGCGAGGCGGCGACAGCACGCGCCGGCCGGCCTCCGGGAGGTACGCGCGCGCGCCCGATCACGAGGCCACACGGCGGGCGATGCGCATGCACGGGCCCGTACCGGCACAGCTGGAAAACACCACGGGCACGGCTGCCCTGCGACGGTGCGAGGACGGAGCGCCAGCCCGGCACCCGTCAGCCAGCCGGAGCCGGATCCCCTGACGTACGTCGATGGAAACGGATCTTTTACGCGATCATATCCGGTAGAGCAGTACCATGCGTGTGGCGAGAACGGAACCAGCGTGCATGCATGCATATGGGTGATATGCATGTCGGTTTCGCCGTCCATCTCTATTAAATTTCCCCGTACGTACTGGCTTGGAGATGAACCCGTGGTCTCGACTTGGTCACGGCCCGCTACCCGGTTCGAGCTTGTTCATAAATCACAACGAAGACCTGCATAGGACGGGGGGTTCCGAGGGTTGTACTTGTACGTACTACCGTCACCGTGTCCATATAATTCTGGTCTTCTGGTTCTGGAGTCACACTTGCGCATACTGGATGATTAACGCAGCGCGCAGGGGCCACGAACGAATTGACGCCGGGCACCACGCACCTACGTGCATCGCATTGCATTGCATGGCCCCGGCCTGAGTCGGACGGACGCTTGACTCAATCAAGGCGTGCGGCGGAGCGCATCCCATGCGACGCCGACAGGGGCCTAAATCCCCAACGCCAGGCTTGTTTAATGGCGATCCAAGGAGCAGTCCTACGCGTCACCTTTCAACTCCACTTGAATTCGCTACACCGGCTCCATCGAGATTTTTTGTCGAAAGAGACCCTCTGCCGACTGGAATTGCCAAAAAAGACCCCCTGCGGACGAAATTGACAAAAAAGACCCCCTCACAAGTGGCGGCAGGCGACCGTGTCACCCGCCGCCACTCCACGGCGGCGGGCCCGGCCGCTACCGTGGGGCGGCGGCCTCGCGGCACAACTGGCTTCCTGCACGGTCTGGCGTGCAGCGACGAACGAGCCGGGCCGTGGGCCCGGCCGCCACCGGTGGGCGGCCGCCGCTGCCATTGTCGCTCCCCTGCCGACACGGTCTCTGCTGCTGACGAGAGACAGCGGGTTCGACCGCCACCGGTGGGCGGCAGCGCTGCTTGAGCGCTTCGATTCCGTCTTGCGGACACTTTTTCAGCGCTGATTCCGTCGCGCGTCACTTTTGTTCCTTGCTTAATCTTGTTGCTTTGCGGTATACGACGGCGAATTTCACGGGCTCGCTGTTGCTAACTGGGTTGATTCCCATCTTGCGGAGGACGCGAATTTCACGGGCGGAATCACTCGCTTTGCTTCTTTTGCCTTAGCGGATGCGACGGCACCGCGAGAATCACGCTGATTATTGCTTCAGCAGATTCGATGGCACTGCGGGAATCACTACGCTGCGGGTATCCGAGGCTGCGGGAACTGTTGTGCCGACACTACAGAGATTCTCTTTCTTTTATATAGTATGCTTCGCTTCATGCATAAGCACACCGGCATCCTCTTCTACCTTCGAGTGTGTAAGAACAGAGAGAAAGAAAACTCAGCAGAGCACTTTCACTTGTGATTTAGGGCGATTTGGAGTTGGATTTTGAATATGTTGAAGTTGAAGAAAAGATAGACGAAGGTAAGATCTATCCATTTTTGCTGGTTTCGTTTGCATGCATTATGTTTTTACCCTTTTTGTTTAGTTCATAACTATGTGTTATGTATTTTGTTAGACATTATTTCATCACTTTTTGGAGTCATTTAGAGCTTCAGGAGTACGATTTGCCTAGTGAAGTGAACTACGAAGTTGAAGATCAAGGTATAAGCTTTGCAATAAATTGATTTTTTTGTGCATGCAAGGTGGTAATTAGTTAGTCTTTTAGCTCATCATTAGCTATGCAATGTTAGTGACTAGAGGTCAGAAATAATTTCAGATGACGGATGTAGCATTTATAATATATTTTTTAGAAGAGTAGGTTGAAGATGTTGTATCAATGTTAGGTACTTCCATTAGTATTGACATGCAAGAAATCTTAATACAGTAATTAAGAAACACTTGTACTGTAATTGTTCATTGCATGTGGATGTTATTTCATGTGGTATGTTTATTAATAAGTCTATAGTTAGGAGGCTGCAGTCTACTTTGTTATGTCGAAATAATCTAAATTTTGTATGTTACGAATTTGTGCTAATGTACTTGATGATGTATGTAATTAGGTAAAACAATTCATCTTAGTAGCAAACATAGTTTAGGATATTTTAGGGGTAATTAGAGATAAGCAAACAGAGTTTTAGTTTGTGACGCTAGTAGACGAGTTTGAGAAAAATTAGATCTCTAAATACCTGTTAACCAAACAACCCCGGAAAGTCTAAGCAAATGATTATTATTTTTTGTAACGATAATACGATTATTATTTTAGTCGTATGATATGTAAATGTTGTCATCGTACTACTACTAAATGTTCTGTTACTAATTGTTTGCAATGTAAAAATGTATCTTGGTTAGGTACTATGGAAAATTTAGTAGTGTACTATGGGAATGTCTTACGCGACGGTCCATTGGGGGTGGATGTGTCCTTGTGCGAGTCGACTACAGTTGTAGTGAGAGACATGGTCAACGTGGGTTACGCAGTAGTTAGAAGGTGCATCCGAGAGGTGTTTGGCCCAGGGATGCAGGGGGAAAAATGACAATGGATGCCCTTCATCGTTGACGGAGGAAATGATGGGACAGTTGCCCGTTGGGGTTTGCGGCCGGTCACAGGTGATCGGTCGTGGGGGTCGTACATGAGGTTTGCAAGCAATCCCAATAACTCAATGTATGGTCAAGACGTGATGAGATATAAGTTGTTGTATGAGATGATCTTGTTTTGTTGAAGTTATCGGCAACTGGCAGAAGCCCTATGGTTATCTCTTTATTGCATAAGATGCAAGCGCCAAAAATAGCTTTACATTATCGCTATGCGATAGCAATAGTTGCAAGAGCAATATTTGGCGAGACAACCACGTGACGACACATTGATATAGATCAAGATGATGGAGATCATGGTGTCAAGCCGGTGATGATGGAGATCATGACGGTACTTTGGAGATGGAGATCAAAGGCACAAGATGATCATGGCCATATCATGTCACATATTTTGATTGCATGTGATGTTTATCTTTTATGCATCTTATCTTGCTTTGATTGACGGTAGCATTTTAAGATGATCTCTCACTAATTATCAAGAAGTGTTCTCCCGAGTATGCACCGTTGCCAAAGTTAAATCGTGCCTGCACACCACGTGATGATCGGGTGTGATAAGCTCTCGTCCATCTACAACGGGTGCAAGCCAGTTTTGCACACGCGAATACTCAGGTTAAACTTGACGAGCCTAGCATATGCAGATATGGCCTCGGAACACGGAGACCGAAGGTCGGCGTGAATCATATAGTAGATATGATCAACATAGTGATGTTCACCAATGAAAGCTACTCCATTTCACGTGATGATCGGTTATGGTTTAGTTGATTTGGATCACGTGATCACTTAGAGGATTAGAGGATGTCTATCTAAGTGGGAGTTCTTAAGTAATATGATTAATTGAACTTAAATTTATCATGAACTTAGTCCTGATAGTATTAGCATATCTATGTTGTAGATCAATAGCTCGCGTTGTTGCTTCCCTATGTTTATTTTGATATGTTCCTAGAGAAAACTATGTTGAAAGATGTTAGTAGCAATGATGCGGATTGGATCCGTGATCTGAGGTTTATCCTCATTGCTGCCTGAAAGAATTATGTTCTTGATGCACCGCTAGGTGACAGACCTATTGTAGGAGCGGATCTGGGCGTTATGAGCGTTTGGCTAGCTCAATATGATGACTACTTGATAGTTTAGTGCACCATGCTTAACGGCTTAGAATCGGGACTTCAAAGGCGTTTTGAGCGTCATGGACCATATGAGATGTTCCCAGGAGTTGAAGTTAATATTTCAAGCAAATACCGAGTTGAGAGATATGAAGTCTCCAACAAGTTCTATAGCTAAAAGATGGAGGAGAATCGCTCAACTAGTGAGCATGTGCTCAGATTATGCAGGTACTACAATCGCTTGAATCAAGTGGGAGTTAATCTTCCGGATAAGATAGTGATTGACAGAATTCTCTAGTCACCATCACCAAGTTAGTAGAACTTCGTGATGAACTATAGTATGCAAGGGATGACGAAAACGATTCCCAAGCTCTTCGTGATGCTGAAATCGATGAAGGTAGAAATCAAGAAAAGCATCAAGTGTTGATGGTTGACAAGACCACTAGTTTCAAGAAAAGGGCAAAGGGAAGAAATGGAACTTCAAGAAGAACGGCAAGCAACTTGCTGCTCAAGTGAAGAAGCCCAAGTCTGGTCCTAAGCCTGAGACTAAGTGCTTCTACTGCAAAGGGACTAGTCACTGGAAGTGGAACTGCCCCAAGTATTTGGCGGATAAGAAGGATGGCAAAAGTGAACAAAGGTATATTGGATATACATGTTATTGATGTGTACTTTACTAGTGTTTATGGCAGCCCCTCGGCATTTTGATACTGGTTCAGTTGCTAAGAGTAGTAACTCGAAACGGGAGTTGCAGAATAAACAGAAAATAGTAAAAAGGTGAGGTGACGATGTGTGTTGGAAGTAGTTCCAAGATTGATATGATCATCATCGCACACTCCCTATACTTTCGGGATTAGTGTTGAAACTAAATAAGTGTTATTTGGTGTTTGTGTTGAGCATGAATATGAATTGATCATGTTTATTGCAATATGGTTATTCATTTAAGAGAATAAATTGTTGTTCTGTTTACATGAATAAAACCTTATATGGTTACACACCCAATGAAAATGGTTCGTTGGATCTCGATCGTAGTGATACACATATTCATAATATTGAAACCAAAAGATGCAAAGTTAATAATGATAGTGCAACTTATTTGTGGCACTGCAGTTTAGGTCATATGGGTGTAAGCGCATGAAGAAACTCCATGTTGATAGGATTTTGGAATCACTTGATTATGAATCACTTGATGCTTGCGAACCATGCCTTATGGGCAAGATGACTAAAGACTCCGTCCTCCGGAACAATAGAGCGAGCAAGCGACTTATTGGAAATAATACATCTTGATGTATGCGATCCGATGAGTGTTGAGGCTCATGACAAATATCATTATTTTCTAACCTTCACAGATGATTTGAGCAGATATGGGTATATCTACTTAATGAAACATAAGTCTGAAACGTTTGAAAAGTTCAAAGAATTTCATAGTTAAGTTGAAAATCATCGTAACAAGAAAATAAAATTTCTACGATCTGATCGTGGAGGAGAATATTTGAGTTCTGAGTTTGTTCTACATTTGAAACAATGCGGAATAGTTTCAAACTCCGCCACCGGAACACCACAGCAGTAATGGTGTGTCCGAACGTCATAACCGTACTTTATTGGATATTGTACAATCTATGATGTTTCTTACCGATTTACCACTATCGTTTTGGGGTCATGCATTAAATACAGCTGCATTCACGTTAAAAAGGGGCACCACCTAAGTCCGTTGAGACGACACAATATGAACTGTGGTTTGGCAAGAAACCAAAGTTGTCGTTTCTTAAAGTTTGGGGTTGCGATGCTTATGTGAAAAAGTTTCATCCTGATAAGGTCAAACCCAAATCGGAGAAATGTGTCTTCATAGGATACCCAAAGGAGAAAGTTGGGTACACCTTCTATCACAGATCCGAAGGCAAGACATTCGTTGCTAAGAATGGATCCTTTCTAGAGAAGGAGTTTCTCTCGAAAGAAGTGAGTGGGAGGAAAGTAGAACTTGATAAGGTAATTGTACCTTCTCCCTTATTGGAAAGTAGTTCATCACGAAATCTGTTCTGTGACTACTACACCAATTAGTGAGGAAGCTAATGATGATGATCATGTAACTTCAGATCAAGTTACTACCGAATCTAAATGGTAAACCAGAGTAAGATCCGCACTGAGTGGTGCGGCAATCCTGTTCGGAAGTCATGCTACTAGATCATGATGAACTTACGAACTATGAAGAAGCGATGGTGAGCCCAGATTCCGTAAAATGGCTTGAGGCCATGAAAACTGAGATGGGATCCATGTATGAGAACAAAGTGTGGACTTTGGTTGACTTGCCCGATGATCGGCAAGCAATTGAGAATAAATGGATCTTCAAGAAGAAGACCGACGCAGACGGTAATGTTATCTTTGTCTACAAAGCTCGACTTATCGCAAAGGTTTTCGACAAGTTCAAGGGATTGACTACGATGAGATCTTCTCACCCGTGGCGATGCTTAAGTCTGTCCGAATCATGTTAGCTATTGCCGCATTTTATGATTATGAAATTTGGCGGATGGATGTCAAAACTGCATTCTGAATGGATTTACGGAAGAAGAGTTGTATATGATGCAACGAGAAGGTTTTGTCAATCCAAAAGGAGCTAACAAAGTGTGCAAGCTCCAGCGATCCATTTATGGACTGGTGCAAGCCTCTCGAATTGGAATACACGCTTTGATAAGTTGATCAAAGCATATAGTTTTATCTGAGACATGCGGTGAAGCTCAGTATTTACAAGAAAGTGAGTGGGAGCACTACAACATTTCGATAAGTATATGTATGACATATTGTTGATCGAAATAATGTAGAATTATTCGCAAAGCACAAAGGAGTGTTTGAAAGGAGTTTTTCAAAGAAAGACCTCGGTGAAGCTGCTTACATATTGAGCATCAAGATCTATAGAGATAGATCAAGGCGCTTGATAAGTTTTTCAATGAATACATACCTTGACAAGATTTTGAAGTAGTTCAAAATGGAACAGTCAAAGAAAGAGTTCTTGCCTGTGTTACAAGGTGTGAGATTGAGTAAGACTCAAAACCCGACCACGTCGGAAGATAGAAAGAGAATGAAAGTCATTCCTATGCATCAGCCATAGGTTCTATAAAGTATGCCATGCTGTGTACCAGATCTATTGCATACCCTACCACTAAGCTTGGCAAGGGAGTGCAATAGTGATCTAGGAGTAGATCAATGGACAGCGATCAAAATTATCCTTAGTGGAATAAGGATATGTTTCTCGATTATGGAAGTGATAAAAGGTTAGGTAAGTAAAGGGTTACGTCGATGCAAGTTTTGACACTAATCTAGATGACTCTAAGTCTCGGTCTAGATACATATTGAAAGTGGGAGCAATTAGCTAGAGTAGCTCCGTGCAAAGCATTGTAGACATAGAAATTTGCAAAATACTTACGGATCTGAATGTGATGAGACCCGTTGACTAAAATTATCTCACAAGCAAAACAGATCACACCTTAGTACTCTTTGGGTGTTAATCACATAGCGATGTGAACTAGATTATGACTCTAGTAAACCCTTTGGGTGTTGGTCACATGTCGATGTGAACTATGGGTGTTAACCACATAAAGATGTGAACTATTGATGTTAAATCACATGGCGATGTGAACTAGATTATTGACTCTAGTGCAAGTGGGAGATCAAGGAAATATGCCCTAGAGGCAATAATAAAGTTAGTATTTATTTCCTTATATCATGATAAATGTTTATTATTCATGCTAGAATTGTATTAACCGGAAACATAATACATGTGTGAATACATAGACAAACAGAGTGTCACTAGTATGCCTCTACTTGACTAGCTCGTTAATCAAAGATGGTTATGTTTCCTAACCATGGACAAAGAGTTGTTATTTGATTAATGGGATCACATCATTAGGTGAATGATCTGATTGACATGACCCATTCCATTAGCTTAGCACCCGATTGTTTAGTATGTTGCTACTGCTTTCTTCATGACTTATACATGTTCCTGTGACTATGAGATTATGCTACTCCCGTTTACCAGAGGAACGCTTTGTGTCGGTGTCAAAACCGGCGGATCTCGGGTAGGGGGTCCCGAACTGTGCGTCTAGGCGGATGGTAACAGGAGACAAGGGACACGATGTTTACCCAGGTTCGGGCCCTCTTGATGGAGGTAAAACCCTACGTCCTGCTTGATTGATATTGATATTGTGGATGTTTACAAGAGTGGATCTACCACGAGATCAAGGAGGCTAAAACCCTAGAAGCTAGCCTATGGTATGATTGTAAGGGTTGTTGTGATTGTCGTCCTACGGACTAAAGCCATCCGGTTTATATAGACACCGGAGAGGGCTAGGGTTACATAGAGTCGGTTACAATGGTAGGAGATCTACATATCCGTATCGCCAAGCTTGCCTTCCACGCCAAGGAAAGTCCCATCCGGACACGGGGTGAAGTCTTCAATCTTGTATCTTCATAGTCTTGGAGTCTGGTTGATGATGATAGTCCGGCCGATGATAGTCCGGCCGATGATGGTAGTCCGGCAATCCGGACACCCCCTAATCCGGGACTCCCTCAGTAGCCCCTGAACCAGGCTTCAATGACGATAAGTCCAGCGTGTATATTGCTTGGCATTGCAAGGCGGGTTCCTCCTCCAAATGATAGAAGATTGTGAACACCAGGATAGTGTCCGGCTCTGCAAAATAAATTCCACATTCCACCGTAGAGAGAATAATAATATATACACAAGTTCAATCTCGACGTTTTCCGTGGCGTGACGTCACACCACTACCAATCCATTACTCGAATTGTTTTTACTTTACCACCTCGGCGCATTTAGCGAAGCGGTTTCCTTGGCACGTCTTGTTGAAGCGTAGATCGTGTTTCCCCATAATCCGGATTCTCATCAATACGGGCGTGGGTAACCCAACGCGTCATTGATGGTGGCGCTTGGGAGATAGCGAGTTTTACCAGGCGGTGGGGGCGCGTAAGACTTCGCCCGCCCATATAAGGGATAAGGATTCACCTTCTCACCTATGCCTTCTTCCTCCTTTGCTTATCCATCTCCGCGCACTCAAGCTCCAGCACCCAAGTTCGCGCATCTCGTCTCAACCTTCTCCGACCATGTCCGGAGCGGGAGGTAAATGGTTGGCCTCCATCGTTAAGGAGGAGCAAATCGCCAAACTGCGCGGGCGCGGATACCTTTCCGGCGACATCGCGCGACCGGCTGCCCGACGAGGGCAGCTTATCCCACCCCTGGCCCCATGAGAGGGTCGTCTTTCTTCCCCACTTCCTCCGGGACTGGGCTTTCCATTACATCCCTTTGTCCGGGGCTCATGTTCTACTAAGGCCTGGATTTCCATGATCTGGCGCCAACTTCATCCTCAACATCTCGGCGTTTATCGTGGGTGGTGCGAGGCCTTCCTCGCATCCAGCCCCACTTGACTTGTGGCTCAAGACCTTCAATGTCAAGCGAAGGTAGTGAAGGGCACTCAAGCGGAGTGTGGGCGCCATGTTGGGCAAGATGCCCAACGTCCTTTAGTTCAAGGGGCCTTCGTGGAATCCGTCAAGGGGTGGCAATCGGGGTGGTTCTATATCACCGAGCCGCGTGACCCTAAATGGGCGGCGGCCCCCGAGTTTAGATCTGGTATCCCCACGCAGCTCACCTCCTGGAAAGAGAAGGGCTTGTTGTGGGGCAGTTTGAAGGAGCTGACGGGACTCCAAACCTGTATCAAGAAGCTGGTGAAGAAGCTCAGGCTGGTTAACGTGGTCCAAGTCATGCTCGTCCGCCAGATTCTCCCATGCCAAGAGCGGGAATTCAATCTATGGGAGTTCGATCCGGAACAGCACCAGGCGCTGAACAAGCTCTTTGACACAACGTACGAAGGCGCCTGGAAGGTGCTGTTCAAGGGCGCCGAAGCCCCCGCATCCGCGACTGAAGATCGCGGATTTCGCTCGCAGCGCCAGGCTGACGAGGTAAGTGATTCTACCCCTTTACGGGACACTCGTTTTCCATAGTTTGACTTTATGCGGGTTTTAATTTCCCCTTTTCCTTTGACAGAATGGATGAAGAAGGCGGAGCAGATTACCTGTTCGCTCCTATGCGGAAAATCCGAGAGACGCCGTCTAGCGAGGCTGCTGGTTCCGCACCGCACGTGGTGCCGGAGAAGAAGGCCAAGAAGGAGGCCTCGGGTGCTCGAAGAGTGCCCGTTTTCAGGTGTCCGACGACTCGGGGCTGACTCCTCCCCGAAAATGAGGAGGAGGAAGAGGACTCTCTCGAGAGGAGGAGAGAGGAAGAGGAAGGCTTCCCCAACTGGGAGGCCGGAGGGTCAAGAGGGAAGGACTATTCCCGGACAGCTCTGCCAACATCAATGTTGGCGAGGAAGAATGGCCTTCAAGGGCCAGGCCTCCGGCGAGATCGTAAGTATCCGGATTCCTGAATGATTTATAATTTCTTTTTCTGTGTCACATAGTGTCATTCTAATGCCGCATGCTGCCTGTAGTCCGGCCAGTGATGATCTCCCCGCTTCATCGAGTGGGTCGTTGGCTTCGTCGGATGTAGACTCCATCTCGACCGCCTCCACCCCTCGCGACGCCGAGGACGCCGAGGTGGGATCCCGAAGGGACCCATCAGGGGGAGGCTCCGGAGGCGCCATAAGGCGTCCTCCGGACTTTGCGCGGACTCCTAGCAACCCGCAGTGGTTCCAGAGTCCGCCGGCGCCCTTCGAGCGAAGGGCAAGACCGTGGCGCGCCGGCTTCCGTCCAACCGAGGCGCCGGGTAATTTGTTGCGAGCGCTTCCATCGAGGAAGAACACCGCACTATTATGAGTGCGGTGATTGAAAGGTGCAGCTCGCCAAAGGTGGGCTGACCGAAGCTGCAATAGCCTTCTATCGAGCTTTGAGGTAAGAAGTTAAAATATGCAATGTAATACCGCATAGACAGTAGCCCCGATGCTCGGTTCGGTGTTCGGAAAGAAAAGCGGATGAGGATCTGAAACAAGATATACGCAGGGTTGCTAAAAATTATGTCAATATGGGTTGCGGGATGCGCCGCCGACCTCTGCCAGACCGATCTGCGAAGGTCGGTGCATTGAAGCAGGAGCTCGAGCCGTCCGGCAAGAGCTCGGCCGTGCTGAAAGCAGCTCAAGACAAAGAAGGTGAGTAACACCACTTTGAATTTGTACCTTCTGAGAAAAGGATTTAGGTTGCGACAAAAATAACAAGGATAACATGGGTACTGCGGGGCCACGAACGAGGTGGCGGCCTCAAGGAGGCCGTGTCTGTGACGAACGCAATGCGCCACGGAGGGGGGGGAGCGAGAAAAGCAGGAGGCGCGGGTGGCGGTGGTTCAGCAAGAGCTCCGGGCTCTCATGGAAAAGCATGAGAGTTTGGGCGTGACTCAAAGACTCGAGAGTCCGAGCTTGCCTCGGCTCGAAAGTGCTAAAACCGCCAAGGCCGAGGCCCATAAGTCCCTTCAGAGGTTGAATTGATGAAGAAGATAGCGGCGGTAAGGCATTTTTCATGCAAAGCAAGCATGTGAATGTAAATTACGTGTTACTTACCCGGATTCGAGCTCTCGAGGCGTTGCAGATCTGCCTCGCAGGCGTGTCTCGATGCCGCCGCATTCTACCGAGCCGAGGAGGGAGCTCAACGGAGAAGGTCTTCGGTCTCGATATCTTTGAGGCCGCCATCCGTGCCCCTAGCGACCAGGTGAAGCAGCTGGTCGAACTTCTAAGGTGGCGGCGGGCCATGAAGGGCCTCATAGTCCGTCTGGGGCCCGGAGAGGCCATGCACAGGAGCTACTTCGCCTCGTCTGACGGCTGGTGGATCGTGCCCCGGGTGGAGGTTATCAAGCGCTCCGCTTTGTATTGAAGGTGCTCGTCGGGCCCTTGCCCGCGCAAAGGTGCATTGGGGCAAGCTGGATGCGGAGAAGCTAATCAGCGACGCGCCACCAGCGGGCAAGGAGCATCGTCGCCCGAGATTTACTATAAGGCTGTCTGAAGGGTGCCCGCAAGATTGCGGATGAGTGCCCCGTGGATGTAATTTTGAGTGAATTCGCAATGTGTTATCCTCATGCGCTGAAAACTTTGTTCATATCGCTAAGCAATGCTTGTTTAATTTAAAATATTACCTTCAGTGCGGTCGTTTATTAAATCTGAGAGATGGCAAGTCGTCGGCTTCGGCCCCCATGCCACGAGTGCTGGGGTGTTCGGGATAAACTTGAGCACTCTTGTTCCCATTTTGGGTCCATCTAGGAGGCGCTCAACACAACGAACAAGGCAACCGGACTTATAGTGCTTGAACACTCTCACTTAGCCATAGAATTCTATAATTTTACATTTCGTGAAGCCCCTAGTATTCGGAAGACCGAATTGGGGCGCTATCCACGCCTTCATCGGACATAATCCGAACTTCGCTCAAGCGGCGTGGGTCTTTAAGGACCGAAAGGACCTCTCGAACAGCGACCAGTCTCACGCCTTATCATGCCGGTCAGTTTAGCTTTCTCCTTCGAGGCGTTAACCCGGCTCAACCGGGCGCAATCGCAGTGGTTCTCCCAGTGCTACCTTAGCCGATAGAACGGAACGTAAGGTGCCAAACATGGGGCCGGGCAAACCCAACTATTGACCTAAGACATGATTCGAGCTGATTCATATAATGCTATAAGTTCGGGTGCCGCACTTGTGAAAGTGTCGGACTTTATCACACCATAAAGCGGAGGACATAAGCCCTCGTGTATTTGGCGTACCAAGATGCACAGGTGCAACATGTTGTAAATGAACATATATATATATAAAGTGATGCAATTATAGGCAAAAGTGTTGCATTTTATTCGAGAAGATATGCTATCAGTGCGGAATGATACAAATAGTGCGGAAAGCAAGGGATTGGACGAATTAAAGGCGTCTCCCTCGAGGGTAGGCAGCGGAATGTTGTATTTAACAAATTTAATGCTCGTGATGGAGACCACCGAGTGTTCGCGCGCCTTTGTCCTTCCCCGGCTGTTGCATCATGAGTTCGCAGGTTCGCCTCGGACTGAGTTCTGTATAAAAAAGAGAAAATAAAAGAAAAAAAAGCGACACACTTGGGAGCCCCCGTGTGGTCGAACCGCACTCTGGTCTGTTGTGGTTGTGCCCTTCCCCTATGCCCATGGTATCTCCAGGCGTAATTATGTCTGTGGAGAGTTTGTCTTACAATTTTGCGAGTCTTTGGGGTTGGGGCCGCATTGCTACGCAGTACGTAACGTGCTGTGGTCTTGGTTGATTTTGCTCGGGCGCGTTTGGTCGTGTCCGGTTGTTTAACGGCGGACTCGATAATTGCCTTAAAAGGCTGCTCAGACTTCTGCCGCGAGAGTCGCTGTATGTTCCTCCGTTCGGAGGGAGCGTTCCGTGTTTCCATTGACCGTGATGACTCCACGAGGGCCTGGCATCTTGAGCTTAAGGTATGCATAATGCGGCACCGCGTTGAATTTTGCAAACGCGGTTCGTCCGAGCAGAGCGTAATAGCCGCTGCGGAACGGGACTATGTCAAAGATTAATTCCTCGCTTGAAATTATCCGGGATCCAAGACCACTTCGATGTAATCGAGCCTGCACAATTGGCCTCGACACCTGGTATGACGCCTTTGAAGGTCGCGTTGTAGGTTTAATCCTTGAAAGGTCTATGCCCATCTTGCGACCGTATCCCGATAAAGCAGGTTCAGGCTCTGCCGCCGTCCATCGGACTCTCGTGAGGTGAAATCCATCAACGATTGGGTCTAAAACCAATGCGGCGAATCCGCCATGGCGGATATTGGTCGGATGGTCTCTTCGATCGAAAGTGATCGGGCAAGAGGACCATGGGTTGAATTTTGGGGCGATCGCTCCATCGCGTATACGTCCCTTAGTGCACGCTCCGCTCCCTCTTGGGAATATGGGTTGCGTATATCATGTTTACCGTCCGAACTTGAGGGGGAATCCTTTTGTCCTCTGTTGTTCGGGCGGCCGGGTCTCTTCCTCGTCATCGCTGTGTAGCCCCTTGTCACTTTTTTTGGCGATTAATTTGCTGCTGCTTGAATACCCAACAATCTCTGTTGGTATGGTTAGCTGGCTTTTCGGGGTTCCATGTATTTGACAAGAGCGGTCGAGTATTCGGTCCAAATTGGGCGGGCCCGAGTGGTTCTTTTGAATGGCTTCTTCCGTTGACGGGTTTGGAGCCTCGAATCCGCGTTGACTGCCGTATCCTCATTCTTTGTCGCCGTTAATCGCGGCGTTTGTTTTGTTTCGACGCAACCTGCCATTGCGGTCCTTGGTATCCGGACTGCCAGCATTTTTGCTTGAGGTTGTTATCGCGAAGCGAGCCAGCTACCCTCTCCCGCATGAAGCGGTTCATGAGGGATGTGAGGGCTGCCATGGATTTCGCTTCTCCCGCCCTAGGTGCGGGCCAGCCACTCGTCGCGGATGTTATGTTTGAAGGCAGCGAGTGCCTCTGCATCCGGACGGTCGGCGATTTGATTTTTCTTTGTTAAGAACCGTGTCGAATTGCTCGCCGATTCGTGCGGCTGCTGGATTATGTGGCTTAGGTCATCTGCGTCCGTGGTCGCACATACGTGCCTCGAAGCCGTCGAGGAATGCGGCTTCCGTGTCTTCCCAAAGATCAATTGACTCTGCGGGCAGGCTGTTAAGCCAATGCCGAGCTGGTCCTTTAGGCTTGAGGGAGATATTTGATAGCATGAAGATCGTCGCCGGGGCCATGTGTATATGGAGGAGATAATCCTCAATCCGCACCGCATGGGTCTGTTGTGCCATCGTGAGGATTCGATATTAACGGGTTTGAACCCTTGAGGATTTGATGATCCATTACTTCGTCGGTGAAGCATAGTGGGTGTCGCGGCGCCTCAGATTGAGCAATATCGCGACGTAGCTCGAGAGAGCGTTATCTCGCTGTGTTCGGCCCGGCGAGTAGTTGTATCCGGTGCGACGGTATTCGTGCGTGGGTCGGGGCGTCCACGTGATCCATAGATAGATCTGGATTGTCTTGCCTTGTCCTCAATATATCTTGCAAGTCCGTAGCGTTCCCCGTGGCTTCCTGCTTTTAGAGCGATGCCGGGTGCGGTTTTGGTGGAGGGCTTGCACGCCTCTCTATCGCGCCACGAGGTGGTCGGTCCGCCAGACAGCGCCGGGTGATGCTGCCTCCTCTAATCGGGGAGCAACTTGCGTTTTGGGTAACTTTTGAGGGCGTTCGAGTTCATACTCTTGACGCGAGGACCTCGGTCCATCTGTCGCCAATGGGTCTTGATCAGCTTGAAGCTGTTGTTGCTTTTCTTTAGGTTGTTTGCCGTGGCCATTAGCCTGCGTCTGAAAGCGCTCTTGTTCGACGGGATCCTCGAGCACGACGAATTAAATGTCGCCGAGGCTTGCCTCGTCTCCGGAGGAGGTTAGTAATTGTCATCCTCGACCTCTTAAATGCCGCCTCTCCCGAGGGCTTGCTTCCCCCCTCCGCTACTGGATCGTCTTTGGAGGGAGTTGTCTTCGGCACTTTCGGGGTGTTATTATCTCTGTGCGGAATCTCCATTCTTGCCGTGGCGGGATTTAGAGCGGCGCCACGACGTCGGCGCTTGGGCTGTTTCTTTAAGGAATCGGCCTCCGCGCTTCTTCGCCGTCCCCATCTTTTGGGGTGTCCACCATGTATATGTCGTATGACGAGGTGGTCTTCTAGTGTCCTGTAGGCACTTTGGTTCTTAGTAGTCTCCGCATCGCCGTCCATACCGTCGATGTCTTGGTCGTAGTCGAGCACGTCGGTTAAATCGCCGGCGGTGGCTACGAAGTGGGTGGTGGGTGGGATCTGAATTTCTTCGTCGTCCGCGTCCCACCCGTCCCGGCCGTAGTTCGCCAAGGCTCTCCGGATAGCGAGAGATGCTTGATGAATTTATGATATCGCCAAGGGCGAGTCTTTGAAAGATGTCCGCTGCGGTGAATTCCATGATCGGCGCCAATCGGATTCGACCGCGGGGCGCAGGAGGTTGAGTCCGGCGGAGTCCGGCACCTCGAGTCATGGGCTTTATGTGGGACAAGGTAAGTGTTTGGCTCCATCGCCGAGAAATTGCGGCTCGGGCGGTGTCCAGCCATCCGTCCTCGATTCGAGGGATCGCTCCGGACTATGGGTCGGAGCGGATTAAATGGCGACCTCAAGGTGCTGTCCGTGGCGAGTTAGGTCATGCCCATCGAGACAGCGCACGCTTGGCTGTGGCTCAGATCCATCGAAGATCAAGTCCCCACGGATGTCGGCCGTGAAGTTTAGGCTTCAAACCTGATCGACGGCCAGGGCGAACTTCGATCTGCTCCAGATGGCCAAGGAGTTGGCCCGCATCTGGCGAAGCCGCCCGAATCACGAAGATCTGTCCGGGAGAAAGGTCTCACCCAGACTACGTCGTTGTTGATGGAAGAGGCCATCAAGCCTATCGGTGACGACACGAGGAACTCTCAATGAAAGCACCAATGTCGGTGTCAAAACCGGCGGATCTCGGGTAGGGGGTCCCGAACTGTGCGTCTAGGCGGATGGTAACAGGAGACAAGGGACATGATGTTTACCCAGGTTCGGGCCCTCTTGATGGAGGTAAAACCCTACCTCCTGCTTGATTGATATTGATATTGTGGATGTTTACAAGACTGGATCTACCACGAGATCAAGGAGGCTAAAACCCTAGAAGCTAGCCTATGGTATGATTGTAAGGGTTGTTGTGATTGTCGTCCTACGGACTAAAGCCATCCGGTTTATATAGACACCGGAGAGGGCTAGGGTTACATAGAGTCGGTTACAATGGTAGGAGATCTACATATCTGTATCGCCAAGCTTGCCTTCCACGCCAAGGAAAGTCCCATCCGGACACGGGGTGAAGTCTTCAATCTTGTATCTTCATAGTCTTGGAGTCCGGTTGATGATGATAGTCCGGCCGATGATAGTCCGGCCGATGATAGTAGTCCGGCAATCCGGACACCCCCTAATCCGGGACTCCCTCACTTTGTATGCTACCAAACGTCACAATGTAACTGGGTGATTATAAAGGTGCTCTACATGTGTCTCCAAAGGTACATGTTGGGTTGGCGTATTTCGAGATTAGGTTTTGTCACTCCGATTGTCGGAGAGGTATCTCTGGGCCCTCTCGGTAATACACATCACTTAAAGCCTTGCAAGCATTGCAACTAATGAGTTAGTTGTGGGATGATGTATTACGGAACGAGTAAAGAGACTTTCCGGTAACGAGATTGAACTAGATATTGGATACCGACGATCGAATCTCGGGCAAGTAACATACCGATGACAAAGGGAACAACGTATGTTGTTATGTGGTTTTACCGATAAAGATCTTCGTAGAATATGTAGGAGCCAATATGAACATCCAGGTTCCACTATTGGTTATTGACCGGAAACAGTTCTAGGTCATGTCTACATAGTTCTCGAACCCGTAGGGTCCGCACGCTTAACGTTACGATGACAGTTTTGTTATGAATTTATGAGTTTTGATGTATTGAAGGAGTTCGGAGTCCCGGATGAGATCGGGGACATGACGAGGAGTCTTGAAATGGCCGACACGTAAAGATCGATATATTGGACGACTATATTCGGACATCGGAAAGGTTCCAAGTGATTCGGGTATGTTTCGGAATACCGGGGAGTTACGGGAATACGGGGAAGAGTATTGGGCCTTAATGGGCCTTAGTGGGAAGGAGCCAGGAGGTGGCGCGCCCTCCCAAGCCCAGTCCAATTGGACAAGGGGTTTGGGCGCGCCCCCTCTCCTTCTTTCTCCACTTCCTCCTTTCCCCTTCTCCTAGTTGGACTAGGAAGAAGGAGTCCTACTCCCGGTGGGAGTAGGACTCCCTGGCGCCCCTCCTCCTAGGGCCGGCCTCCTCCTCTCTTGCTCCTTTATATACGGGGGCAGGGGGGCACCCCATGACACAAGTTGATCTACGGATCGTTCCTTAGCCGTGTGCGGTGCCCCCCTCCACCATATTCCACCTCGGTCATATCGTCATGAGTTTAGGCGAAGCCCTCGCCGATAGAGCATCATCATCGCCACCACGCCGTCGTCTTGACGGAACTCATCCCGACACCAAGCTGGATCGAGTCCGGGATCGTCATCGAGCAGAACGTGTGCAGAACACGGAGGTGTCGTACGTTCGGTACTTGGATCGGTCGGATCGTGAAGACGTACGACTACATCAACCGCGTTGTCATAACGCTTCCGCTTTCGGTCTACGAGGGTACGTGGACACACTCTCCTCTCTCGTTGCTATGCATCACCATGATCTTGCATGTGCGTAGGAAATTTTTTGAAATTACTACGGTACCCAACAAAATACCCGTTTCGAGTCTGGGGGAAACTGTCTAAAAATCCCTAAGTATTGGAGGAAGCTTTAGAAAACCTCTGTGTTGCGATTTCTCTTCGTGGAAATTGTTTTGTGCGTGAGTACCGTCGTCTAGATTGGTTTCTCGTGTCAAGCCACAAGGTTCAAACCCTCTACTTCATGTACATCGCGTGCGCGGGCGAGAGGTTACTACTGCCGAAGGAGGAGTGTCGTGAAAGATCGGGCCGCAACAACAGATCGGATCTTGCAATCGAGGTTCGGTCTATATCACCTTGCGTAAGTCTTCGATCTTCGGAACCCCTTCCCTCATTAGCCCCCCATCCCCCCACCCCCACCCCCAATTTGTGTTGGGCCATCGGAGAGGACCGCCGTATCCCCGACTCGATCTGGCGGTCCAATTAGTTCTAAAGCACACGGGGCCACTGGCCAAATGAGCTTGGACAGATTGCAACCAAAGAGGACGTGGTTCATTGTTTCTTTTTTACCACAAAATGGCATTGATCATTGCGAGTCCAGCCCCTTCTGATCCAGTAATGCTTTTGTCAAGATGATATATTTAAGCATCAACACATGAGCATCTTAATCTTGATAAGGATCCTTAGCTTCCAAATAAATATGTATTCCACTAATTCAGTTGATTTTGGTTGCAAGTAAAGCTCTCTGACAGTAAATCCATTTATTTCCAATTTTCCACTTCACTTTGTGAGGTCCTCAGCCAACATAACATCGTCCAACCAAGTCATCTGAGTGTTCACTTTTCTCTCCTCATATGGTACTTTGAATTAGATATAATCCTCAAAACTACATTCTCAACATTTTACATTGTGATCATTATAGAGAATGCAATATTTTAAAACGTAGTCAATATTTCTGCCAAAGGTGTATCACCAATCCCTATATCTTCCAAAAATAGTGTTTTAGAACCAACATATTCATCAGGCATTCATCATGCATAAAAAATATCATCTAGTAAAGTAGGGGAATGTTTGTACACCCAAAGAGATGGGGTCTCGGGTACTATAGATCTGAGCATTATGAACATTTGCTTGATGTGTCAATATTTCTGTAAGTTTTGCTAAACTAAAACCTGGGCATTCTCATTTCTCGCAAGGCTTATGAAGGTGAAGCCTATATTTTTAAAGTATTGTAGAAAGATGGAGAGGAATGGTAATAGAACTAGGTTCTAACATGACATTTGGATTGGTAATAAACCTCGGTGTGTTCAGTTACCTAGATTGTATTTTTCTCACTTTTAGTGTCACTTGTACTGTTGCAAAAGCTCTAGCTGATGATATTTGGGGGGGGGGGGGGGGTATTAGATTTAGAAGAGCCCTATGGGGAAATACTACTACTATGTGTTGTTAAATCAGAAAAGGCTATGTTTCGATGTTAATCTTAATGAATGGGAATATTGGTGGTAAATTTACTGTTAGGTCCTTGTACTTGATTTTGAAAAGTGGTCAGATTGCATGGCTTCATCGAAAAATGTGGAATGCTAGGTTCCCTTTGAAACCTAAAGTTTTTATATGACTTTTTCCTATAACAGTGTGCTGACTAGGGATAATCTAGCTAGCGGGAACTGGAAAGGTAAGGAAACTAGATGTTTTTTTTTTGAACCTGAAGGAAACTAGATGTAGTTTCATTGAATGTGATGAAACTATAGAACATCTTTTCTGTAAATGTGCGGTTCCTAAGTTTGTTTCAAGTGCACTAAAAGTTGTGATAGGGGTAGAAGAAATCGTTGATAAAGTAGATGATTTTAGTTGTTGGATAGAGATTCTCAAAGAATTTTAGACAAATAGCAGTTGTTGGATATAGAAAAATCACTATAAAATCTTAATATTACTATAAAAATTATAGGATTAGAATAAAGAAATTTAAAATAATTAAAATTGATCGAAAAATTTGGCTGACCTTTGCTAAAAATTAGACATATTGACTGCCGAAAATTTAACAGAATAGAAATGAATCAACATTTCTTCAAAATATTGGCACTCACTTTGAATCCCTGATATATTTTATAAGATGCACAACGCGAATTGGTTATGAGCAACACAAGGTTGGCACAATGGTTGGAATATCACAACACAGAATACAAAAGAATACTAAGAACATAAAATTATACACAATACAAAAGAATACTACTCCCTCCGTCTGAAAAAACTTGTCATCAAAATAGACAAAAAAGGATGTATCTAGAACTAAAATATATCTAGATACATCCCTTTTATTTATTTTGATGACAAGTATTTCCGGACGAAGGGAGTATTATATAGAAGTAATAACAACTCGTTTTAGGCCCTGTTCGGAATCTATCCGCTCCGCAGAGTTGTGGAGCTCGGATTTGGCAGCTCCGTCAAAGTGAGCTGCAGTCTCGTCCGCTCCGGGAGCAGAGCTAGAGGAACCGAACACTCCCTTAGTGGACTGATACTAGTATGCGCAATATTTGGCACTGACCAGATAGATGATGTAGGGAAGCAAGCTATATATTCATAGTTTTTGTCCAGCACACTGCACACTAACCCGACAGATTTACAAGGTATCAGTTCATAACACCGGCTGGCCAAGATCCATCGAACACACACCATAGGTTTCATCCAGTCGAAAGTTTCAGCGTTGAAAGGAAAGACAAATAGGAACCTGTTCCAATTAGAACAGAGAGCATACAGACGAAGAACAAGGAAGCAATATACGTATTACACACGAATTGAGCCTGAGCAGGTTTATACAGACGAACAGAAGAATCTACCACCGGCTACTTTACAACAGTTTCTAATTGATTGATTTCGGTTTATACATACACCCCATCTTTCATATCTCCGGCCGTCTTCCTCCGGCGATCAACGGATACGCAGTCCAATGCTAGCAGCAATCGGATATATTGCTCGGTGGACATGGGACTACATGGAGCACTCGGCGGGGACGCCCATGGCGACGCGCTTGGGGTCAGTGCAGTAGTTGTAGATCATGTAATTGCTCTGCACCCAACGCATGCGCTGCTGCCGCGTCAGGTCCAGCTCCTGGTTGTACCAGTCACCTGCCGCGGCAGCGCCGCCGGTGCCCGGAGCCGCGTCTGTGCCGATGCTGGCACCGCAGCGCGGCCGGCCACCTGCGGTCACCACGCACGCGTCGGCCTTGAAGCCGCGGTAGGAGGCGGAGAACGGCGCATGGGACCAGTCCGTCTTGACGCGGCCACCCTGTGTGGCCCAGTCATCGGCGTTCCAGAGGCTGGAGTAGAGCCGCATGGGCTGGTTCTTGGGGAAGGCGATCCCCTTTCCCTCCAGGTTCTTGAAGTCTCTGATCGGCATGTCGTCCACCATGAAGCTGCATTGTTCACACCACCAAATCGATCGGTCAGACCATGTGCTGAATGAATAGATGGCCGGCGTTCTTGAAACAAAAAAAAGAAGGTTGAGCAATGGCGATGAACCAACTTACATGATGTGCTTTGGGTTCCAGAGAATGGAGTAGGTGTGGAAGTCGTTGGTGGGATCGAACCAGAGGCGGAACTGCTGCTCCCGCTGGCCCTGCCCCTGCGTGAATACGTTGGTGTGCAGAGTGTAGGGCTCGCCGGTGACGTTGCCCAGGAACTCGAAGTCGATCTCGTCGTGCGTCGGCCCCTGCGACGACAGCTGCACATTCACACACACAAACCAAACCGATCGAGTTAGGCAACCGTGTCATCCGATGTAGACCGAGAAGCAGAGCAATGAATGGATGTTGAACCGCTTACGTAATAGGCGGTGACGGTGCCGGCGGAGTTGCCGGCGACGAGCTTGAGCTGCATGTCGATCTTACCGAACAGATACTCGTGCTTGGACTGGAACCCGGAGCCGGAGATCTTATCGAGCCCCAGCGTGAGGAGCTGGCCGTTGTTGAGGATCTTGCCGCGCCCGTCACCCCAGGTGACGTCGAACTCCTTGTCGAAGCTCGCCGCCGCCACGGCACAAGAGGCGAGCAGGATCGCCAGCACCGACACCGCCATGCGAGCCATGCCTTGTGGGCTCGATGCTCCCAAAAGTAAGCTCACTCAACTAGAGCTAGCTAGGAACAACAAGTACTAGAAGATGAAGATGAGGAGAAAGCTTGATGGAAGCTTGTGTTGTGTGAGTGGAATGAGCAGGGCGTGAGGGGATTTATATAGGGCATGCAGGACGGCACTGTAGGGCGTGAGGGGGTTTGGAGATAAGCGTGGCGTGCCGGATGGATGGATGGATCATGGATGGTTCGGCGAATGGGAGAGGAGTTCGCCAGCTCCGGTGTATTGCGTGTGAGTTGGCGCCAGAGGAGAGGAGACAGAGCATGCAGGACGGCACTGTAGCGAGTAGCGAACAATTTTCTGATGGAAAATGAGACGCCCGACTGCCCCGACATGGCCACGCCAGGGGCACTCACGTACAGCAAGACGACATTAAGCACGTATAGCAAATTTCTGGAGGCAAGGCAACAGCTTTTGATTATTTGGGTTGGATCTGTAGGTAGCTGCAGCCTTTGAGATGATCAGATGATTTTGTGTTTTGTACCCAAATGGCAGTACAAAAAACACATGATGCATGGACAAGAATTAGTCAGGGATGGATGGACGACCTATTCTTTGCGACAATATTTTTCATCTCGAAGCGTGTGATGATTCACAAATAAAAAAAGTTTTTTTTGTCTTCGGGGCTGCTCTGGTTGAGACAACTCAAAATGAATAGAAGTCTCTCAGATCAGCTATCGTTGCTATTATTTGGGCTTGGCAATCGATGCCCTTAGCTAGTGATGTATTGCCTCCGTCTTAAATTACATCTTAGATGCATCCGTATTTAGATAAATCTAAAACAAGTAATTTGAGACGGAGGGAATAAATTCATGTTGAGGCTGTTCTGGTCACTAATCCTCTAGTCATATATAATTATAAGTAGGTTATATTCACTAACCTATTTATTTGACAATGAAAGTATGTCACCTCGACATGTAATCATACATAGGAAAAAGGGTCACATACAATCATGTCTAACAAATGATTTGTATAGTACTTACATTCAATAAAGCTTTTACAACTACATACAAGAAATAAATACAATAAATTATATGTATATTCAATTCCACTTTCCATTTTTTTATCAAAATATTCATGTTTCGTACAAACAAATCTCATTGAATTGTAAGGCAACAAATTTATGTAACACTGCATGAGGTATCATCTAGTTTTAGCAGCCTTGATTTTTCTCCTCAACGATCTAAACGATGAGAAAATTGCTTGACATCAAATCTAGCAAGGGCCATGTCTCTGGTCAGGACGCATTCAATTAATTTAAGTTCTTACCTATTGGAATAATGGAACTGATTGCTCATGCATCCATTTGAAACCAGGGAATTTATTTTTTACTTCAAAGGTACGGAGGCGTTGACTCTGATAGTTTGATACTGAAGTAAATTTTATTTTTTATTTTTTATTTTGCTTACTCAATTGTGCTTCTTTATGTAAGGAAAAATCACTATAATTAGTTTGCTTACTACAAAAAATGTGTAGAACCATACATGTAGACCACGTGTAAGATAAGTATTTCATAATCCTTATTAGAAATGATTATTCCATTACTAGATAGGGATCTATGTATATCCATGTTTAGTAAACTAGATGATGCCCCAAGTGTTGATGCAAGAACTGTGTTAAAATAAATGAATAAATAGGTTGAAAGAACATGCGGTGCCCCATGTTTGGTTTTGGTAATTTATGACAATCTCTATGGACTAATGGTTACCATGAGTTATATTTGAAGGTTTTGTCCATAGGCTTTTCTTGGAGTACATGTGTTGGTTTCAAGGAGAGTTTGCGTCGACCAAGGTGCTATTCAAGAAATTATCCAAAGATTGGTCATACATCATCCAAATGAAGAGAATTGGAAAGATTCAAGGTTGATCAAGATTAAATCAAGAATGAATCAAGTTGATCAACTCACAAAGCGCAGAAGATGTACCAAGAGGGATCAAGTGATCCCATGGTATGGTAAGCATGATCAATTTCGCTTTGTGTACTAACCCATTGTCTTCGTGAGAGTTTTTTGTGGGGTTAGGTTGCGGTGTGCAAGTTCAAGTGGTGCATCATGAAGAGATCAAATGCTTGAAGCTTGCCGTCCATTGTGGTGACAATGGACCTGTGAAGATGTGCGGAAGAGTGGCTCACCCATAGTGAAGTATGGGGGAGCAATCAACTAGTCTTCATCGAGCCAACACAATCAAGAAAGGTGGTCCAACTTGAGGAAGTCAAGATCGTCATCATCTAGATCGTGTGGACTATGTGCAAGACAAAGGTTTGCCCTTGATAGGTTTTCCATTTTACCGGTCTCATAGTGGTGGTTGGGAGACCGGGTTATAGGATCGATTGCCGTACTATCAAGGGGGGCTATCGATGAGTAGCTTGATCGTATCGTTCGTTGAGAGCTCAAACCATTGCATCCTTGCATCATCTTTCTTGGTTCTTGTTTGGTTCTCTTTGTGTGTCTTAGAGCTTATGGTCATCTTGATGACAAGCTCGAGTTCATCGAAAACGGAGTTCACATGCATCTTCTATGATGTTTTCGATGTTGGAGGTTATGCCCGTTCTTCTCTGTTGGAGGTTTCACTCCTCTATTTGTTAGGCTTACCTCCCCTGCCTCTATTTGTTGATGCTACTCATCGTCTTGTATCCAACAAGCTTGAGTTTGCTCAATTCGGAGTTCTTATGAAGAAGTTATGCAGTTCTGGTTTTCTCCCTGCGGTAGTACCGCGGTCATCAGCGGTAGTACCGCTTATAGCGTCAAACGGTAGTACCGCTCTACTACCGCCTCGATTTTGGGTCCTGCACTTTTCGTGTCGGGTTTAGCAGTAGTTGCACGGCAGTAAGGCACGGTAGTACCGCCTAAGCGGTAGTACCGCTCCGGTCGGGCTGTAGTACCGCTACTGCATTACTGCCGCCGTACTCTGCTCTGCCTTGCCTCTTTTGTTCCCGTGTTCTGCTCCTCCAGCGGTAGTACCGCTGGGGTGAGCGGTAGTACCGCTTATATGCAGTACTACCGCCCCAAGGTTCATGTTTTGTTACTCCTTTTCCCTGCTTCTTCCGCCCGAGCGGTAGTACCGATCGTGGAGTGGTAGCACCGCTCGTGCGCGGACTGAGCACTTAACGGTTGGATTCGGGAGTCCCTATAAAAGGGGGGTCTTCTTCCCCATTCAACCTTATCTCTTGAGCTCGTGTTCTTCCCCCATTGTTGACCTTCTTTGATCTTGCTAACTCTCAATCCCTCCATGGATTCTTGCTAGTTTTTGAGGGAAAGAGAGAGGAGATCTAGATCCACATTTCCACCAATCACTTTCTCCTCTATGTGAGGGGAACCCCTTGGATCTAGATCTTGGAGTTCTTGGTGTTCTCCTTTTCGTTCTTGCTCTCATTTTCCTCTCTAACATTTGTTGCTTTGGTGGGATTTGGGAGAGAAGGACTTGGGCACTCCGTGTGCCCTTGCCATTGCATTTGGTGCATCGGTTTGAGTTCTCCACGGTGATACGTGGAAGTTACAAATTGAGAAGCTTATTACTCTTGGGTGCTTGGTACCCTTGAGCTTGTTCCTCTTGGGTGCTTGGGCGCCCTAGACGGAGCTCAATCATTGAGAAGCTTATTACTCTTGTGGTGAAGCTTCGTGGTGTCATTGGGGAGATAGCCCCAACCTTTGTGGTGTTCGGAGCTCAATCATTGTGGTGTGAAGCTCCGGGCAAGCGTCGGGGTCTCCAATTAGGTTGTGGAGATCGCCCCGAGCAATTTGACGGGTTTCGGTGACGCCCCCAAGGGTTTCCATTTGTACAGGTTTGGTGACCGCCCTCAAGGGTCCCTTAGTGGAATCACGACATCTTGCATTGTGCGAGGGCGTGAGGAGATTACGGTGGCCCTAGTGGCTTCTTGGGGAGCATTGTGCCTCCACACCGCTCCAAAACGGAGATTAGCATCCGCAAGGGTGTGAACTTCGGGATTCATCGTCGTCTCCGTGTGCCTCGGTTATCTCTTACCCGAGCTCTTTACTTATGCACTATACTTTGTGATAGCCATATTGTTTCTCGTCATATATCTTGCTATTCACCTAGTTTATCTTGCTTAGCATAAATTGTTAGTGCACATAGGTGAGTCTAGTTGTTGTAGGTTTTGTGCTTGACAAATTAACCGCTAGGTTTATTCCGCATTTGTTCAAGCCTAAACCGTAGTTATTTTAAAGCGCCTATTCACCCCCCACCCCCTCTAGGTGACATCCACGATCTTTCATAGGTGTTTAAAAAAAATCTAAAACTAATGCAACAACAATGGTCCAAAATTATGTGTACAAACAGAAAAAAATTATATGAACTTAATATGACACCATCTTTAACAAAGATGTCAAGCATGAACTATATCTTTTTTCCTCGTAGCAACCAACACATATACAACCCATAAGATGCTAAATTCCTTTTTATACATTCTTAAAGTTTGTGATATTTTCAAACAAAAAGATCTCTAACTTTGCCATGTGCCAATTACAAAATTCCAAAGGTTGCCTTGATTTTTTTAGAGATTTTTTTCCTAAATTTGCCATATTTTTCAAATAACAAACTTATTTAATTTTCCATGTGTAAATTTTATTTCTAGGTAGCATGGAAATTTTATTATTTTGATCATGGTAATTTTATTATTTTCTATCATGGCAATTTTATTATTTTCTATCATGGCAATTTTATGTGTTTGATTTTATGTCATGACAAAGAAAATGTAAAATATGGCCATTTTATTATTAAGAGCGCATCAATTTTATTTTAATGTCATTGAAATTTTATTATTTCGATGATGGGCACTTTTTTCTTTGTCTTTTATAAAATATCTCAATTTTTGCATTACTATCATTGGAAAAACTAAAACTCTGTTGCCATGGCAAGAAAGTTTTTGTTGTCCTGGCAACTTAAATTATACAACCAGGGCAAAGTTAAAATACATTTGTGTAATGTGATGGCAAGTCATGGTAAAAAGGTTACATAGTGGTAAATTACTTGAACATACCATGGCAATTTTGTGGAACATACCATGAATGTTTTTTTTTCAGTTTGTCTAATTCACATCTAGATGTTTTTTAAGGATGTCACATCTAAGCTCCCACAAATATATAATGTAGCAACAAGAAATAAAAAAACTAGGAAAAAATAGACCACAAACAGAGTGGACATCAGTTTAGATGTGACATAGTTATGTCACATCTAGATGTGTCCTAGACAGATCCTGTTTTTCATAATTTTAGTATTTGAATATTTTTGCAATGGTGAATTATTTTTAACATTTTTTGGCATGCTAAAATTTCCATGTGTTCATTAGATACAAATTTTGCCATGGCAAACTTCATTTATAAGTTTTTCCATGGTATGTTCAAAAAATTTGGTAAAACTGACATGTGATCTTGAGATGGATTTTTCATATTTTCCATGTTTCTACAGAACTTTTTTAATTAAAATTTGCCATGCAACTATTTTTTTCTAAGCCCCTCGCTTTTGATTTTTTTAGGACTTGAAAATTATCTTATTTTTTGACATGTAGTACGAACTTTTTTAAAATGTTGCCGTGTTTCCTATAGGTGGAAATTTGTTGTGTATAAGATTGGATTTTTTAAATCCTGTCTATTTTACCTACATCATGGCAAATCCTTTCTTTTTTATATCATACATTTTTTTCGCGCGAGGGGCTTTCTCATAGCGAACCATTCGTTTGCTCTAGCCCCCTCACAAATCTGAAAGTCATATTGGTATTGGCTTTTCTTTTATAGGTCAGGTCATGCCCATTGCTGAATCTTTATGGTGCGGGGGCGACTAGTATAGAATCTCACATTAGGTGAGATCAACCATTTTTTTATATATTTCAACATTTCGAAAAATTCTGAAATTATTTAACAACATACTTGAGGGTATGTCTACAACTCCGGAAAAAAAATAATCTCAAGACTTGATGTACATCTAGAGATTCAAAAAAGACAAGTTCGAATGTGAATAGTGCTTGATTTGGGAATGTGAATAGTGGTTGGTTTGGGTGAATGTTAATTTGACAGTATTCATGTTCGATTTTGTCTTTTTTTTCTATTACTGTCGATCGAATTAGAAGCTGGAACCTTTTAAGGCTGTATCAAACATTGATGTGTGTTTGTAATTTTTTCGAGAATATTTGAACATGTTTTTTATTTTCAAGAAAAAATGATCTCATTGAGCTCACCTAATGTGAGGTCCTGTACTAGTCTTCCCCGTACGGTGGTTAAAACATAACATAACTAGATGATCATATAGCTTTACAGATAAAATGAGATAGAGATTTCGCAATATAAGGGTATATCCAACACTGACCCCCAAATTTGGTCCGACATCCATCTGTGGACATGGATACGGAAGGCGGCCATCCAACGCTACTCGCATACATCCGACCCCAATTTTTTATAAGTTCGCTCGTTCAAATAGCCACATATATAGACTAAAATAGTTTTTTAATGTTTAAATGCAGCAGTAGTTTAAATTTTTTTTAAAAATCAAACATTACACTCCAACAATGTTATCCCCCTTAATTGATGCTCAATCTGATCCTCCTTCAGTTGCTCGATGTTGAATTTGTTGATGCATCTGAACAAACCTGACCATGGCATCTCCGCATGTGTTCTCGGACATCCGTAGGTACTCGTCCCACGAATTAGCGGCCGTGCCATATACAAGCATCCGTGTGCAAGCCATGCACTTCCGGTAACCAAAATAACCCAATCCTTCCATGTCATCAATGGACCGGGTGCCATGGTCGAGACGATCGAAGATATTTTAGTGCACCGGAAAGCGGCAGCGAAAATTGTCAGCAAAGACGTCATCGGGGGCAATGTAATCGTCCATCAGCGTCAAATGGCCGCATGCCTGGTTGCGATTGAGCACTCGATGACCATTGATCGTTTCCTTGAAATTCAGAACATGCTCCTCCGCACGCTCCTGTTCTACAAGCACCGCATGCATCATTAATGTCTCATCTATGTAGTCCTTCTCGTCGGACAAGCCGTCGGACGACTCAAAATAGTTCTCGTATATGCACTCGATATCTGAATCCATTACTTCAAAGAAGAAGGGACAAAAATATTTAGCTAGAGAGATTCACCGAACAGTTGTCGGGCATGGTGGGCATCATAGGAGCTGATACCTGCGTGGCGGTCGGAGTAGAGGTGTGGAATGCTGGCAGAGGAGAAGCGGCGTGGAGCCCAGGTGTACCATTGGAGGAGACGGGCTCGTCGACTTCCGGCAGGGGTGCGGCGTGACGGCCGGGATGGTGTAGCGGCGGGAAACGCAAGAGAGAAAGACTGAAGGAGAGAAAATGGGAGGATGAACATGCGGGGTCCGGGAGGGGTTTTGGTTGGGGCGGATTTATCAGAGTCCTAAGTGGCTGCTGTGCGAACCGCTCAGCGGACAAATATAGACCCATATTGGATGGCTCACCACGCTCAAACCGTGCGGTCCAGATAATTACGGGTGGTCTAAGGGTCTGCTTTGAAGATACCGTAAGCGCACAACGAAATGCAATGATTAGACTAGACTACAGCCTAAACTAAAGGGAAACGCCATCTATCCAGAAATATTTGTCAGGCAAATGGATGTATCAAGACATATTTTAATTTTATTTTAGATACATCCACTTTTACCCATTTATGCGACAAGTAATTCCGAAGGAGGGGGCATAGGGGTTTCTAGACACCACTTTCCAAAAATCGAAATAGGTTTGTCTTCCGCACTTCTGCCGCTCCGCAGCTGTTATAATCTCGCAGTAGTTGCACACTGATTTACCGCGGTCAATTCGCCCCTCCGCATCAAACATGCACACCTGATAACAACGGTGCATGCGCTTAACACTAACACTGTCAGAGAGGAGCGAAAAACGTGCGGCGATTGATAGTTTTTCGAAGCAGACGATTGGACGAGTCGAAAATGCAAAGATGCACGAGTAGGATGGAACGAGAAAGCCGACATGAGCGTCCAAGAGTCAAAGAACCGAGCAGTGAAGAGGAAACAGACGTCGACGTGTGTGTTTTTGCCCTCGCCATGATTACGTACAGCTGGTTGCCATTCGCCAACCGGGTGGGTGCACGCACATCGCCGTACGCCGACGCGCGTCGCCGTCTGCCTGCGCCCCGGCCCACGGCCGTGCGCAGACGGCAGACGCACGGCCAATCACCACACGATTCCCGTGCGTGCGTGCTCCGCGCCACCGAGCAGCTAGCCATGGACCCATGGTCACAGCTGCTCCGGTGAAAATGCAGTACACGCGCGCTTACGAGCTCCACAGCACTGGATTGTGTTGCATTATGCATGACGTGTGTGTGATGCGTGTAGGTCAGGCTGGTCGACGATAGGGGTTAAATTTCGTGTTTTGGCCTTTTGGCATACAAATTCAGGATCTGATCCCGGTTGATTTTTTTTCGAGATTTGACTCTTTCACTACCGCTAGGGGTACAGGCAATAGGGTTACACAGCCTACCGCTAGAGCCTCTGACGGTAGGGTGCGACGGAGGGGGACGGCGGCCGTTTACCCGAGCTGACGTGGATAAGTACCCTACCGCCAGGTACCTTGACGGTAGGTTGTCTAAACCTACCGCCAGTACCCCTGGCGGTAGAGTGCGGCTGGGTTTTGCCTCCCAAACTTTCTGTGACGAAATACCAAAGTGCCCTGGCGGTAGGTTCACCGTACCGCCAGGGGGGTTGGCGTAGTCTGTTCGACCCTACCGTCAGAGGCAGTGGCGGTAGGGTCCTGTGTTTTATTTTTCCAAGTTCAGTTGCTTGCTTCTTTTCAAATTCAATATGACAGCAATATCACAGATAGATAAGCGCAGCAGCAAAAAGTGTTTGCATATGAAATTATGATAACCTCACACTTATAGATAGTAAAAATGATGTATCCATTAAGTTCAACATATCAAAATAGATTCCACTACTAACATAGATAGCAATAACAGGACACCGAGTAGTTCAACATAAGACAACAACTTTAACTTAGCAAGTTCAACATCACTAGTTCCTCCCTCCCCTCTTGGGGCACGCCTCGTTTGTCTTGATCGCCCTCGTCCGGCTTCTTGACGACGACGAGGAACCGGTTTCTGAAACGGTGATGGGCTCAGAACATCCTGGTGCGGATGAGATACCCTCTTCGCCTGGGTTGGCTGAGTTGGTTGTTGGGGAACGTAGTAATTTCAAAAAAATTCCTTCGCACACGCAAGATCATGGTGATGCATAGCAACGAGAGGGGAGAGTGTGTCTACGTACCCTCGTAGACCGAAAGCGGAAGCGTTATGACAACGCGGTTGATGTAGTCGTACGTCTTCACGATCCGACCGATCCAAGTACCGAACGTCGGCACCTCCGTGTTACGCACATGTTTAGCTCGATGGCGATCCCCGACTCCGATCCAGCAGGGTGTCGGGATGAGTTCCGTCAAGACGACGGCGTGGTGGCGATGATGATGCTCTACGGCGCAGGCTTCGCCTAAACTCCGCGACGATATGACCGAGGTGGAATATGGTGGAGGGGCACCGCACACGGCTAAGGAACGATCCGTAGATCAACTTGTGTATTCTAGGTGCCCCCGCCCAAATATAAAGGAGCAAGGGGTGCGGCCGGACCTAGGAGGAGGCGACGAGGAGTCCTACTCCCACCGAGTAGGACTCCCCCTTCCTAGTTGGATTAGGACTTGGGGGAGGGAAAGAGGAAAGGGGGGCGCCCCCCCCTTCCTTGTCCTATTCGGACTAGGGGAGGCGCGCGCCTGCCCCGGCCGTCCCTCCTCTTCTCCCTCATGGCCCACTAAGGCCCATTAACCTCCGGGAGGTTCCAGAACCCCGGTGTTCCTAAAAATCCGATTTCACCCGAACTATTCAAGTCAAACATAGGCTTCCAATATATCAATCTTTATGTCTCGACCATTTCGAGACTCCTCGTCATGTCCGTGATCACATCCGGGACTCCGAACAAACTTCGGTACATCAAAACTCATAAAACTGTCATCGTAACGTTAAGCGTGCGGACCCTACGGGTTCGAGAACTATGTAGACATGACCTAGAACTATTCTCGGTCAATAACCAATAGTGGAGCCTGGATGTTCATATTGGTTCCCACATTTTCTACGAAGATCTTTATCGGTCAAACCGCATAACATACGTTGTTCCCTTTGTCATCGGTATGTTACTTGCCCGAGATTCGATCGTCGGTATCCAATACCTAGTTTAATCTCATTACCGGCAAGTCTCTTTACTCGTTCCGTGATACATCATTTCATAACTAACTCATTAGTTACAATGCTTGCAAGGCTTAGGTGATGAGTATTACCGAGAAGGCCCAGAGATACCTCTCCGACAATCGGAGTGACAAAACCTAATCTCGAATTATGCCAACTCAACATATACTTTTGGAGACACCTGTAGAGTACCTTTATAATCACCCAGCTACGTTGTGACGTTTGGTAGCACACAAAGTGTTCCTCCGGTAAACGGGAGTTGCACAATCTCATAGTTGCAGGAACTTTGTATAAGTCATGAAGAAAGCAATAGCAACATACTAAACGATCAAGTGCTAAGCTAACGGAATGGGTCAAGTCAATCACATCATTCTCCTAATGATGTGATACCATTAATCAAATGACAACACATGCCTATGGTTAGGAAACATAACCATCTTTGATCAATGAGCTAGTCAAGTAGAGGCATACTAGTGACATTATGTTTGTCTATGTATTCACACATGTATCATGTTTCCGGTTAATACAATTCTAGCATGAATAATAAACATTTATCATGATATGAGGAAATAAATAATAACTTTATTATTGCCTCTTGGGCATATTTCCTTCAGTCTCCCACTTGCACTAGAGTCAATAATCTAGATTACACCGTAATGATTCTAACACCCATGGAGTCTTGGTGCTGATCATGTTTTGCTCGTGAGAGAGGCTTAGTCAACGGGTCTGCAACATTCAGATCCGTATGTATCTTGTAAATCTCTATGTCTCCCACTTGGACTTGGTCCCGAATGGAATTAAAGCGTCTCTTGATGTGCTTGGTCCTCTTGTGAAATCTGGATTCCTTTGCGAAGGCAATTGCACCAGTATTGTCACAGAAGATCTTCATTGGTCCCGATGCACTAGGTATAACACCTAGATCGAAAATGAACTCCTTCATCCAGACTCCTTCATTTGCTGCTTCCGAAGCAGCTATGTACTCCGCTTCACATGTAGTTCCCGCCACGGCGCTTTGTTTAGAACTGCACCAACTTACAGCTCCACCGTTTAATAAAAATACGATCCGGTTTGCGATTTAGAATCGTCTCGATCGGTGTCAAAGCTTGCATCAACGTAACCCTTTACGACAAGCTCTTTGTCACCTCCATAAGCGAGAAACATATCCTTAGTCCTTTTCGTATTTCAAGATATTCTTGACCGCTGTCCAGTGATCCACTCCTGGATTACTTTGGTACCTCCCTGCTAAACTAATAGCAAGGCACACATCAGGTCTGGTACACAGCATTGCATACATGATAGAGCCTATGGCGGAAGCATAGGAACTCCTTTCGTTTTCTCTCTATCTTCTGCGTGGTGGGGCATTGAGTCGACTCAATCTTATACCTTGTAATACAGGCAAAAACCCTTTCTTTGCCTGATCCATATTGAACTTTTTCAAGACTTTATCAAGGTATGTGCATTGTGAAAGTCCAATCAAGCGTCTTGATCTATCTCTATAGATCTTGATGCGTAATATGTAAGCAGCTTCACCGAGGTCCTTCATTCAAAAACTTTTATTCAAGTATCCTTTTATGCTATCCAGAAATTCTATATCATTTCCAATCAACAATATGTCGTCCACATATAATATTAGAAATGCTACAGAGCTCCCACTCACTTTCTTGTGAATACAGGCTTCTCCAAAAGTCTGTATAAAACCATATGCTTTGATTACACTATCAAAGCGTTTATTCCAACTCCGAGAGGCTTGCACCAGACCATAGATTGATCGTTGGAGCTTGCACACTTTGTTAGCTCCCTTAGGATCGACAAAACCTTTCGGTTGCAACATATACAACTCTTCTTCCAGAAATCCATTCAGAAATGCAGTTTTGACATCCATCGCCATATTTCATAATCATAAAAGCGGCAATTGCTAACATGATTCGGACAGACTTAAGCATCGCTTCGGGTGAGAAGGTCTCATCGTAGTCAACCCCTTGAACTTGTCGAAAACCTTTTGCAACAAGTCGAGCTTTGTAAACAAACATTACCGTCGTCGTCGGTCTTCTTCTTGAAAATCCATTTATTCTCTATTGCTTGCCGACCATCGGGCAAGTCAACCAAAGTCCACACTTTGTTCTCATACATGGATCCCATCTCAGATTTCATGGCTTCAAGCCATTTTGCGAATCTGGGCTCACCATCGCTTCTACATAGTTCGTGGGTTCACCATGATCTAGTAGCATGACTTCGAATAGGATTACCGTACCACTCACTGTGCGGATTTTTCTCTGGTTGATCTACGAAGTTTAGCAACAACTTGATCTGAAGTTTCATGATCATCATCATTAACTTTCTCACTAATTGGTGTAGGTGTCACAGGAACCGATTTCTGTGATGAACTACTTTCCAATAAGGGAGCTGGTACTGTTACCTCATCAAGTTCTACTTTCCTCCCACTCACTTCTTTCGAGAGAAACTCCTTCTCTAGAAAGGATCCATTCTTAACCTTGAATGTCTTGCCTTCGGATCTGTGATAGAAGGTGTACCCAATTGTCTCCTTTGGGTATCCTATGAAGACACATTTTCCGATTTGGGTTCAAGCTTATCAGGTTGAAGCTTTTCACATAAGCATCGCAACCCCAAACTTTCAGAAACGACAACTTTGGTTTCTTGCCAAACCACAGTTCATAAGGTGTCGTCTCAACGGAATTTGATGGTGCCCTATTTAACGTGAATGCGGCCGTCTCTAAAGCATAACCCCAAAGCGATAGCGGTAAATCGGTAAGAGACATCATAGATCGCACCATATCTAGTAAAGTACGATTACGACTTTCGGACACACCATTACGCTGTGGTGTTCCAGATGGCGTGAGTTGTGAAACTATTCCGCATTGTTTCAAATGTAGACCAAACTCGTAACTCAAATATTATCCTCCACAATCAGATCGTAGAAACTTTATTTTCTTGTTACGATGATTTTCAACTTCACTCTGAAATTCTTTGAACTTTTCAAATGTTTCAGATTTATGCTTCATTAAGTAGATATACCCGTATCTGCTTAAATCATCTGTGAAGGTGAGAAAATAACGATATCCGCCACGAGCTTCAACATTCATCGGACCACATACATCTGTATGTATGATTTCCAACAAATCTGTTGCTCTCTCCATAGAACCGGAGAACGGTGTTTTAGTCATCTTGCCCATGAGGCTTGGTTCACAAGTACCAAGTGATTCATAATCAAGTGGTTCCAAAAGTCCATCAGTATGGAGTTTCTTCATGCGCTTTACACCGATATGACCTAAACGGGAGTGCCACAAATAAGTTGCACTATCATTATCAACTCTGCATCTTTTGGTTTCGACATTATGAATATGTGTATCACTACTATCGAGATTTAATAAGAATAGACCACTCTTCAAGGGTGCATGACCATAAAAGATATTACTCATATAAATAGAACAACCATTATTCTCTGATTTAAATGAATAACCGTCTCGCATCAAACAAGATCCAGATATAATGTTCATGCTCAACGCTGGCACCAAATAACAATTATTTAGGTCTAAAACTAATCCCGAAGGTAGATGTAGAGGTAGCGTGCCGACCGCGATCACATCGACTTTGGAACTGTTTCCCATGCGCATCGTCACCTCGTCCTTGGCTAGTCGCCTATTCCGTAGTCCCTGTTTCGAGTTGCAAATATTAGCAACAGAACCAGTATCAAATACCCAGGTGCTACTGCGAGCTCTAGTAAGGTACACATCAATAACATGTATATCACATATACCTTTGTTCACCTTGCCATCCTTCTTATCCGCCAAATACTTGGGGCAGTTCCGCTTCCAGTGACCAGCTTGCTTGCAGTAGAAACACTCGGTTTCAGGCTTAGGTCCAGACTTGGGTTTCTTCTCTTGAGCAGCAACTTGCTTGCTGTTCTTCTTAAAGTTCCTTATTCTTCCCTTTGCCCTTTTCTTGAAACTAGTGGTCTTGTTGACCATCAACACTTGATGCTCCTTCTTGATTTCTACCTCCGCAACTTTTAGCATTGCGAAGAGCTCGGAAGTGTCTTGTTCATCCCTTGCATATTATAGTTCATTCTGAAGCTCTTGTAGCTTGGTGGCGTGATTGGAGAATTACATCAATGACACTATCATCCGGAAGATTAACTCCCAGTTGAATCAAGTGATTATTATACCTGACATTTTGAGTATATGCTCACCGATGAACTATTCTCCTCCATCTTGCAGCTATAGAACTTATTGGAGACTTCATATCTCTCAATCCGGGCATTTGCTTGAAATATTAACTTCAACTCCTGGAACATCTCATATGCTCCATGACGTTCAAAACGTCGTTGAAGACCCGGTTCTAAGCCGTAAAGCATGGCACACTAAACTATAGAGTAGTCATCAGCTTTGCTCTGCCAGACGTTCACAACTTCTGGCGTTGCTCCTGCAGCAGGCCTGGCACCCAGCGGTGCTTCGGGACGTAATTCTTCGTGCAGCAATGAGGATAATCCTCAAATTACGGACCCAGTCCGTGTAATTGCTACCATCATCTTTCAACTTTGCTTTCTCAAGGAACACATTAAAATTCAACGGAACAACAGCACGAGCCATCTATCTACAACAAACATAGATAAGCAAAATACTATCAGGTGCTAAGTTCATGATAAATTTAAGTTCAATTAATCATATTATTTTAAGAAATCCCACTTAGACAGACATCTCTCTAGTCATCTAAGTGATCACGTGATCCAAATCAACTAAACCATAACCGATCATCACGTGAGATGGAGTAGTTTTCAATGGTGAACATCACTATGTTGATCATATCTACTATATGATTCACGCTCAACCTTTCGGTCTCCGTGTTCCGAGGCCATATCTGTATATGCTAGGCTCGTCAAGTTTAACCTGAGTATTCCGCGTGTGCAAAACTGGCTTGCACCAGTTGTAGATGGACGTAGAGCTTATCACACTCGATCATCACGTGGTGTCTGGGCACGATGAACTTTGGCAACGGTGCATACTCAGGGAGAATACTTCTTGATAATTTTTTAGTGAGAGATCATCTTAAAATGCTACCGTCAATCAAAGCAAGATAAGATGCATAAAGGATAAACATCACATGCAATCAATATAAGTGATATGATATGGCCATCATCATCTTGTGCTTGTGATCTCCATCTCTGAAGCACCGTCATGATCACCATCGTGACCGGCGCGACACCTTGATCTCCATCGTAGCATCGTTGTCGTCTCGCCAACTATTGCTTCTACGACTATCGCTACCGCTTAGTGATAAAGTAAAGCAATTACATGGCGTTGCATTTCATACAATAAGCGACAACCATATGGCTCCTGCCGATTGCCGATAACTTCGGTTACAAAACATGATCATCTCATACAATAAAATATAGCATCACGTCTTGACCATATCACATCACAACATGCCCTGCAAAAACAAGTTAGGCGTCCTCTACTTTGTTGTTGCAAGTTTTACGTGGCTGCTACGGGCTGAGCAAGAACCGTTCTTACCTATGCATCAAAACCACAGCGATAGTTTGTCAAGTTGGTGTTGTTTTAACCTTCTCAAGGACCGGGCGTAGCCACACTCAGTTCAACTAAAGTGAGAGAGCAGACACCCGCCACCACCTTTAAGCAACGAGTGCTCGCAGCGGTGAAACCAGTCTCGCGTAAGCGTCTGGCGTAATGTCGGTCCGGGCCGCTTCATCTCACAATACCGCCGATCCAAAGTATGACATGCTTTGGTAAGCGGTATGACTTGTATCGCCCACAACTCACTTGTGTTCTACTCGTGCATATAACATCAACGCATAAAACCTGGCTCGGATGCCACTGTTGGGGAACGTAGTAATTTCAAAAAAATTCCTACGCACACGCAAGATCATGGTGATGCATAGCAACGAGAGGGGAGAGTGTGTCCACGTACCCTCGTGAGACCGGCGCGAAGCTTATGACAACGCGGTTGATGTAGTCGTATGTCTTCACGATCCGACCGATCCAAGTACCGAACGTACGGCACCTCCGTGTTCTGCACACGTTCAGCTCGATGACGATCCCCGGACTCCGATCCAGCAGGGTGTCGGGATGAGTTCCGTCAAGACGACCGCGTGGTAGCGATGATGATGCTCTGACAGCGCAGGCTTCGCCTAAACTCCGCGACGATATGACCGAGGTGGAATATGGTGGAAGGGGCACCGCACACGGCTAAGGAACGATCCGTAGATCAACTTGTGTATTCTAGGGTGCCCCCGCCTCAGTATATAAAGGAGCAAGGGGGTGCGGCCGGCCCTAGGAGGAAGCGGCGGAGGAGTCCTACTCCCACCGGAGTAGGACTCCCCCTTCCTAGTTGGATTAGGACTTGGGGAGGGAAAGAGGAAGGGCGCCCCCATTCCTTGTCCTATTCGGACTAGGGGAGGGGCGCGCCCTGCCCTGGCCGCCCTCCTCTTCTCCCTCATGGCCCACTAAGGCCCATTAACCTCCGGGAGGTTCCGTAACCCCGGTGTTCCAGAAAATCGATTTCACCCGAACTATTCAAGTCAAAAATAGGCTTCCAATATATCAATCTTTATGTCTCGACCATTTGAGACTCCTCGTCATGTCCGTGATCACATCCGGGACTCCGAACAAACTTCGGTACATCAAAACTCATAAAACTGCCATCGTAACGTTAAGCGTGCGGACCCTACGGGTTCGAGAACTATGTAGACATGACCTAGAACTATTCTCGGTCAATAACCAATAGTGGAGCCTGGATGTTCATATTGGTTCCCACATTTTCTACGAAGATCTTTATCGGTCAAACCGCATAACATACGTTGTTCCCTTTGTCATCGGTATGTTACTTGCCCGAGATTCGATCGTCGGTATCCAATACCTAGTTTAATCTCATTACCGGCAAGTCTCTTTACTCGTTCCGTGATACATCATTTCATAACTAACTCATTAGTTACAATGCTTGCAAGGCTTAGGTGATGAGTATTACCGAGAAGGCCCAGAGATACCTCTCCGACAATCGGAGTGACAAAACCTAATCTCGAATTATGCCAACTCAACATATACTTTTGGAGACACCTGTAGAGTACCTTTATAATCACCCGATTCGTTGTGACGTTTGGTAGCACACAAAGTGTTCCTCCGGTAAACGGGAGTTGCACAATCTCATAGTTGCAGGAACTTTGTATAAGTCATGAAGAAAGCAATAGCAACATACTAAACGATCAAGTGCTAAGCTAACGGAATGGGTCAAGTCAATCACATCATTCTCCTAATGATGTGATCCCATTAATCAAATGACAACACATGCCTATGGTTAGGAAACATAACCATCTTTGATCAATGAGCTAGTCAAGTAGAGGCATACTAGTGACATTATGTTTGTCTATGTATTCACACATGTATCATGTTTCCGGTTAATACAATTCTAGCATGAATAATAAACATTTATCATGATATGAGGAAATAAATAATAACTTTATTATTGCCTCTAGGGCATATTTCCTTCATTGGTTGAGGTCCGTCATCGTCGTCGTACTCCTCCTCATCACCTTCTTCTTCGTCACCTCCTTCCTCTTCTCCCTCTTCTTCCTCTTCCTCCTCGTCCACTTCCTCTTCTTCCTCGGTCTCGTTAACAAGGCGAGACGACGAGGCGGCATGGCTCGAGGAACCTCCTCCGGTGTGGCTCGATGAAGCTAGGGCACGTGTCGACCCACCAGGAGGAGGAACATGCACGTCAACCGAGGCAGCACACCCAAGCATGCCCGCTAGCTTGCGGCAACGGTTAATGATCTTCTGCAATAACAAATATAGTAGAGTATGACTTGGATCAGGTTTAGGGTTGCAAATAAGTAAGAACATGTGGCATGGATCAAATTTGCGTTCGCTCCAATAGAATGCTATGAGGCTTAAAGTTACCTTCGTCGCTTCCCTCAGCTTGTTTTCACCCTCCACGGTTCCGGGGTCGGAACTTAGCGCATTCGAGCCGTCGAAAATGTTTCTGTTTAGCTCTGCGGCCTGGAAATCCAAGGATCATTAAAAAGTTAGAGAGAATGACCATGCCATCATCATTAGCTTGAATGCATTTCAACAAAACTTACCACTCTGTTCATAAGGGGCGCATACTCCCTGATGTCACCTTGCATATCTCTGAGGTTTCTCTTGTATGCTTCATCCTCAGAGTCCTCCTCCTGAAGTGATGCCATGTCCGCTTCCGTCCATCGTGGCCTCAGACGCGGAAGAAACTTGATTCCATCGTCATACCAATTCATGTGCCTCTCATACACATTCCAGCAAATGCCTGACCTCTCCTCATCTTTGCGGAACGTCCTCTCGTCCGACATTGTCACAAAAGACTTGTGCTCGTCAGCCCAGTCCAATATCGACCGAGAATACTGCCTGCTCTTCCTGCATAGGGACATAACAAGCAAAAAAACACAAAAGACCATAAGAACGTCGAACTTAAAGAAATCACGGTAAAGAGATGGCAGCACAAACTTGTGAAGGTCGTAACCGCCGGTATCGTGGGGCCTTGCCGGTGGTGTGTGTTGCAATACGCCAAATTGTGTCGCCACGCGTTGTGGTAGGTGCCATTCGACGGCGTACACACATATCAGCGGGACAATGCACCGGAAGAGAAGGCGGTCCCGCTCGCACATCTCGTTCAGCTCGAACCCCCAAGCTCTATCGTGGTACTGCCACCAGTTAATCTATACAAAGATTGTTTAACAACCGTGAAAGTATAAACATTTAAAACTATCTCGCTCATTGGTATACCTGAAAAGATGTTAGGTTGTCTAGCTCGTTGGTGAAGGCCTTGTACATCGGACTTCCCTTGCCCGAGAAGACCTTAACCTTGTCCCAAGAATAGGCGACAGTAGGGTATCGAGAACGGTTGCCATCCTCGCCATACTCCGTCCACTCTGTCCGTGGCAGTTTCTCAGGGCGATCAACCGGCAGCCCCTCCCAACTCCAAATCAAGAGGGCCCAGACACACCCACACATCCCAGATGTTTTCTCGGTCCTCTGTGTTGCGTCATCCAGCTGCAAACAACAAGTGATGATCAGATGACACAATTTAAAGCAATTTAGAGAACCACACACATAGGTGAGATGTATGACATCTTACCGAGCGGTAGAGGTACGTGAGGCCAGCAGACCCCCAGTTGTACCCTGCATCCCAGTCGGCCAGGAAGTCCAGGTACATCCATAGGGCGTTGTCCCCGAAAGATCGGAAAGACCACCTCTGTGAGAAGAAACCACATGTAGGCCCTTGCATACTGCTCCACGGTCCTCGGATCCGCATCTTGCGGGCATTCAGCCCAGTGGTCTAGGAGCCATGCCAGTGCTACACCGAATGTTCGGTTACTCTTGATGAGAGGGCAGTCGCCGATGAGGGCGGTAACCCTGTCCGGCCAGTTCTTCCTATCCACGCGCCCAATGAGAGCATGGCCCCTGATCGGTAGGGCCGTGATCATGGCAAAGTCCTCGAGCGTCACCGTCATCTCACCACATGGGAGATGGACAAGCGTCGGCGGCGTACGCTTGAACTGGAGCACAAAACCCAAGAGCCCGGCTCTCCTATAATATGGTTTGTAGCGGTTGTCGTAGTTCATCTCTTTGACCTTGGTGTGGCCCCTCATACGTAAGGGCGGAAGCATCTGTCAATGTGCACACAAAAAATAGTTAGAAAAAACTTTTGAAGAGGCAAAATTGTGATGCAACACGTTGATCAGTGCTATTTACCACTCCGTTCTCGATGTAACGGGCGCTATGACCGTTGTCGAATGCCGGGTCAAGCATAGTGTAACTAGTGCCGATCGCCGGACCAATGGGGGGCCTCCTGAAACACGAACACTTTGTTATGAATATGTAATCATATCATATTAAACCGTTCAACTAACATCAATCATATCATATTCAACAAATGTAAAAAAATATTATGAATATGAATTGCGATTCATCTTCAAACTAGTTATTCTATCCTATTATGAATATGAACATTAACCAATCAATTTCAACAATTGTAAAACATATATAAAAATTACCAACATATTCATCATCAAACCACATCACCTCATCTTATGCCAAATAGGTTCTATCCTCAAACTAGTTAACAAATTCAACATATTCAACCACATCACCACATCAACTCATCAATCATATTCAAACATATTTAACCACATCAAACATCAATAAATAATTCAAAAAATATTAACAGGAACTAGGGTTCATCAACTATATAAAATAGGCTCTATCATAGTCAACTTCAACCACATCACCACATAAATCATATTCAACTACATCAAACATCATATTACTCCTAATTAAACAAACCTAAAAACAACAAAAATCAAAATCTACTAGATGAAATAGGGTTCATCTTGTGCCTAATAATGCGTCGAATCGAAAGCTTCTTAACTAAAACGAATTGGAGGGATTGAGAGAGCTTACTTTTCTCGTTTCGGAGCCATCTCGATCCGAAAAAACCGTTCACAAACGAAGAAGATCGGATGGGGGAGTGGAGGGGATGAGAGAGGCCTTCCCCTCTCTGTTCTTGCGGGCGGCGGCAGGGGAGAAGAAGATGGGGGCTGGGTTCGTGGATGGGCCCCATGAGCCGGTCCTCGCGGTCTTATAATGGTTTGGCACTTACCGCCATGGACATTGGCGGTAGGGTCGATGGCACAAAACGGCAGTCGTTTGGTCAGGCTGACATGGATAAGTACCCTACCGTCAGGGCACCTGGCGGTAGGCTGTGTAACCCAACCGCCAGAGCCCCTGGCGGTAAGAAAAAGAGTCAAATCCAAAAAAAAATCAAATCGGGGTCAGCTCCTGAATTTATATGCCAAAAGGTTCAAAACACGAAATTTAACCACGATAGGGCCATGAATGCCACGCATGAACGTCGCACCTGCCAAATAACAATCATATCGATGCCACGCATAAATGAGTACAGCTGGTGTGAGCGACATGACACGAATTTCTTATGGCAGATATCGGACGGGGGACGATATTTTAAAGGCCCTTTGCCCCCGGATCCATGGAATCTGGCTTTGGATCGAAAGCTCCTTCTCATTGTCCTCTAGTACGTGTGCATGCAGACGAGACGGTCGCCGATCCAGCTGGAGGCTCCAGCAAGCCGCCACCGGAGACGAGACGGACCTCACGTCGGCGGGGGCATCACTGGGCCAGACGAGATAAGGCGGTTCGCTGCGGACCCAGATGAGAGAAGCAAAGCCGGCCTAGCCCGGGCACCACGACGGTCCGCGCTGTGCCGTGCTTGGCTGACTGGCGAGGAGTGAATTGCAAAAAACCACAATATTCCAAGTTCACTTTCGGATTTGCCACCACATTTCTTGGGGGGCCCAAAAATCTACCGGTTTTCTTACTAATTTTCCCAATAAACACTTATGACCGATTTGGGACAAATTAAACCAATTCCTGACATGTTGGACCCAGTGGTCAGGTCCAAGTGGCACTAAAAGTCAACACAAACATCATTGACCGTCAAGTTGGATGTAGGACCCATCCGTTAGAGCTTGCTACCATATTTCTTTCTATGGCATTTCTTCAAACAGCTTGCGCATAGAGGACCGACAGTTCTCGGCAGTGAACGGCGGCGGTTCTTGGAGCTGAGCAAGGCCATAGCTTCGTCCCGGCCACACCCTACCGAGCCCCTGCTCCCTGCCCTGAAGAACGACACCATGGATGCCACCAAGCTTCGGCCACGCAGCCCCTCGGCCATGGCTAGCCCAACACCGCCCACGCGTCACGAAGCGAAGTGAGGGGGCAGTGGCACGGTCTTCCTCAGCCTAAGAAGGCCGACACAGCGGCGTCACGGTGTGGTGGCGAGAGCAGGCCATGGCGGGGCCATCTGTCGCTGCGGCGAAGCGCCGCTCCCGAGCCGTGGCCGCCTCGCTCGCAAATCGTTAGGCGGCGGCGGCGATGTAAGGAGGAGGCGCCAGGAGAGAGAAGGAGAAGGGAAGGGGGACGTGGCTGCGGGCCGGGCTCACCGGCGCGCGCCCGGGGAGTCGGCGGACCATGCGCGAGGTGGTGGCGCTCGGCTGGGGTGAGGAGCTGGACGAGATTTGTGGATTGGGCCCTGACTGGTGGCCCCTCCTTTTAACTTAACAGTCAACTTCCTTTATGTTGACTTTTAGTGCCGTGTGGACCTGACTAGCGGGCCCGGCATGTCAGAAATTGGATTAATTTGTCTTGAACCATCTTCAGTGTTTATTGAGAAAATTAGTAAGGAACCGGTAGATTTTTGGAGCGCATAAGGAATGTGGTGGCAAATCCGAAAGTGAACTTAGAATGTGGTGGTTTTTTGCAATTCACTCGTTTGGCGAGGAGACGAGAGAGACAGCAGGTGGCGAGGAGACGACAGCACGCGCCGGCCGGCCTCCGGGAGGTGCACGCGCGCGTCCGGTCACAGGGACACACGGCGGGGGCGATTTGGCCAACTCCACCGCGCGATCCAAACGGACGTCCGTTTTATCCGGATTCTGCCCGTTTGGGTAGAGATTTCGGGTCGTGTCCGGGCGTGTCTGGGATGCGGTGGGCGGTGGCTGTGCGTCCAGCGCGCGAACGCATCCCGACCGCATCTTGTCCGCGTGCATTTTTCTTCGCAAGTCTTTAACTTTTTTTTTATCATTCATTTTTGGTACTCCCTCCGTCCTAAATTACTTGTCGTAAAAAGGGATAAAAATGGATGTATCTAAAACTAAAATACATCTAGATACATCAATTTCCACGACAAGTAATTGCGGACGGAGGGAGTACATGACAATACATCATCAAATTATGACTAGTAAAGCAAGGCCAAAGAAAATAACAACCACAAGAATACATTTTAGAAGATACCCAATTTCCATAACTGCTCCCTTAAGTTGGGTAAGGGCCTTCTCGATGCATTCATTGTTGATCTGTGGAGGAGGCTCGATGTTGCACCCTCCTTTCTTCTTCAAGCCAGAAGTCGATGTTGCTTCCTCATACCTAGTCTCGTGTCTAGCCTTAGCAACAAGTGCACTTGTCTCATCTACAACCTCTATGCTAGCTAAAAGTGCACGAACATGTACTAAATTTCGCTCTATCAATATATCAATGTACTCTTCTTCCCAATACCAAAACTTGCATCCATTCTACACAATAAAATTTGAAGTTAGCACAACTAGTCTACTCAGAGCACGCATCAAGCTAAAAAGAGCACATACCCCATCGTTTAAGCACTTGATGAACACCCATCCGGATGTTCCGGCGTTATGACACGCCACGCACGACCATCCTTGGGCGTGGTCGCACTTAATGAGTGACAACGATGCGCCGACGAGCTTTTAACGCAAGCACCGAGCCCGACCGCCGCCATTCGTGTATCTGCGGCGGACCACCGACGGTGCAGATCCGAAGCGGCTAGAGGAGGAGCCATCGTCAGCATGTGGCCTTGCGGCCTGCCAGGGCCTTCCGGCGAGGTGCCCGGCCAGTCCATGGCGCGGCCCAGCCTCCCACAGCCGGGCGAGCTCAAGACCGACCGAATCCGCCCACAAATCCGGCTGGCGGGTGCGCAAACTAGGCGACCGTGGTTGGGTAGCTCGGCGGCACCGAGGGGAAGGGGCTGGGAGAGCGCGCTTTCGAGCTGCATGGCTGCAATGGCAGCGGCGCCGGCGAGGGAAAGAGTGGGGAAGAGTAAAGAAGAGTGGAGTAGGGTGCGGCCGGAGGGAGGGAGAGGGGCGGATAGAAAAAGGCCATACTGCCCCGACAGGCGGGCGGGGGAGGACACGCTACAGACGGCCGTGCGGTCGCGCTGGTGTCCATTTCACCTCAAAAGCGGCGCAAATTTGGGCCGGAGATGGGTCAAAAACGGACACAAAACGGACAACAGTCTGTTTGCTCCCGCGCGCTGGACCGCCCGGTTTATCCCTTTTACCCCAACAGACAGGAACGGATAGGGTAGGGTCGCGCGATGGAGTTTGCCTGAGCATTGCACGGAGCCGTACCGCGCGTGTGGCGACGCACCGGCACAGCTGGAGAGCAGCGCGCGCACGGCTGGTTCCAGGACCAGGGTGGGATTGATTTTCGTGCGAGGACGGAGCGCCAGCGCACCACCCCTCGGTCAGCCAGCTCCAAGAACATATCCAGCGCCACGCGCGTGGCGAGAGCGGGACCAGCGTGCATGCATACGGCCGGGTCGGCGCACGGCGACGCATGTCGGTTTCGTCGTCGGTCTCTGGAAGTTTCCCGGTGCGTAGCGTATTGGTCCTGGATTTGTGCCCGCCGATGGTCACCCCGCAGAGGTGAGAGATCACGCGCCCGTGAGTACGTGACCAAACTGGACTCTGGTCATGGCTAAGACTGGCCGCTCGACAGTTCGAACCTCTTCATAATCATCTGTAGTTGTACTCCCTCCGTTCCTAAATGTAAGTCTTTTTAGAGATTCCAACAAATGACTACATACGAAGCAAAATGAATGAATTTACACTCTAAAATATGTCTGCATATATCTGTAATTGTTGTCCATTTGAAATGTCTAAAATAATATATTTAGGAACGAAGGGAGTAGTACACAACTACTATGCCCATATAATTGTGGAGTCACACTTACGCATACTTGATGATTGACGCAGCGCGCAGGGCCCAGAGCGAATTTATCGTCGCCAGTGCATCACGCACGCACGGAGTACATGCGTTGCATTGCCTTGCACTGCATGGACCCGGCCGGACGCGTTCAAGATCAATCAAGGCGTGCGGCGGAGCGCAGCCCATGCGCCGACAGGGGTCTAAATCCCCAACGCCAGGCTTGCTCAATGGCGACTGAGGGAGCAGTGGTACCAGCGTCACCTTTCAGCTCCACTTGAATTCGCTACACCGGCTGGATCGATCCATGCTCGAACCTGCCATGGTTTTTCCCTTTGGCTGTGCCCATCGACTGAGTTGGCAAGATAGGATACATCAAGTGGCCTCCGATCTCATCGACCCCACCCTTCCAACCATTCCATGGAATCATGGGTATTCGGTGGTACCACTGTACCAGCTAGGCCACAAATCACCAAGAAATATCTTGGGCTCATACGTCAGAGATGTTAATCTGTACGCTGTAGCTACTCATTTTCCTAATCATTGTTTATATACAGTCATGCATTGGTACGTGAATCTGATTTCCATCGTCATACTACAATTTTTTTAAATGAAATAATCATACTATATCCTTTCAGCTCACTAAAGATCATAGTACTCGCTCCGATCCTTCTGTCACTCTCACTACTGGAAAATCCGTGTTTGCGAAGTGTTGGGTCCTTTGCCAACTGCATTTATCGAGCACTCCGTAAATAAGGTCATTGCCGAGTACTAGGAGCAAAACTGCCGGGGATATACCCCCGCGGTATGACCCGGCCGAAGATATGACCCAGATGAGACTTGGTGTTCCATTGGTAAACCGCCCGAAGAGTAACGACTCACTGATGACCTGGCAGGTGTTTCACATGAATGAAAAGGCCCAAGGCCTAGAAGGCCGGCTCATGCTATGGTGGGCCGACTTACGAGGAAAGACATAAGGAGTTTTCCCTTAAGAGGAAGACTAGGACTCCACATGTAACCCACCCCTTCAACTTATTTAAGGAGGGGCAGGGCACCCCAAGAAGAGGGGGGGGGGGGAGGTGAGCAATCTTTAAGGCTAGACACAATTAGGAGAGCCGGT